>SJYX01002255.1:389845-421091 GCA_006410675.1 Oreotragus oreotragus
CAAAGGCTGTGAAAAGAGACAAAGAAGGCCACTACATAATGATCAAAGGATCAATCCAAGAAGAAGATATAACAATTATAAATATATATGCACCCAACATAGGAGCACCGCAATATGTAAGACAAATGCTAACAAGTATGAAAGGGGAAATTGACAATAACACAATAATAGTGGGAGACTTTAATACCCCACTCACACCTATGGACAGATCAACTAACCAGAAAATTAACAAAGAAACGCAAACTTTAAATGATACAATAGACCAGTTAGACCTAATTGATATCTATAGGACATTTCACCCCAAAACAATGAATTTCACCTTTTTCTCAAGTGCTCACGGAACCTTCTCCAGGATAGATCACATCCTGGGACATAAATCTAACCTTGATAAATTCAAAAAAATCGAAATCATTCCAAGCATCTTTTCTGACCATAATGCATTAAGATTAGATCTCAATACAGGAGAAAAACTATTAAAAATTCCATCATTTGGAGGCTGAACAGCACGCTTCTGAATAACCAACAAATCACAGAAGAAATCAAAAAAGAAATCAAAATATGCATAGAAATGAAAAAATGAAAACACAACAACCCAAAACCTGTGGGACACTATAAAAGCAGTGCTAAGAGGAAAGTTCATAGCAATACAGGCATACCTCAGGAAACAAGAAAAAAGTCAAATAAATAACCTAACTCTACACCTAAAGCAACTAGAAAAGGAAGACATGGAGAACCCCAGAGTTAGTAGAAGGAAAGAAATCTTAAAAATTAGGGCAGAAATAAATACAAAAGAAACAAAAGAGACCATAGCAAAAATCAACAAAGCCAAGAGCTGGTTTTTTGAAAAGATAAACAAAATTGACAAACCATTAGCCAGACTCCTCAAGAAACAAAGGGAGAAAAGTCAATAAAATCAGAAATGAAAATGGAGAGTTCACAAAGCTTTAGTGTCTAATTTTACACTATTTTGCTTTTTAAGTTCAGCAGTGTAGTATGGATGCTATTTCATGACAGTACAGATTTACCTCATTCTTTTTGGTACATGACTGGGATTTCATTGTATGACTATACCAGTTTTTTGGATATAACCCCTGTGTTAAAACCTGAAGTGTTAGACTTCAGGTTGTCTACAGATTATTATAATTAATAATGCTACAGTAAGCATCTTTGTACTTAAATCTTTGTACACTTGTACACTTAAGTATTTGAGATTGAAATATAACTACCACATTTTTACTCTATAGAATAGTATGTTCTTTTGGATGAAGTCTGCTGGTCCCATCAAAAATAAAAGAGAACATATCAGTATTTAAGTTTGACTTTCTTTTTGAGTTAGAAAAGTAAAGCGTGTTTAGCTAATGTTTTTTTTAATTGTTACTTTTAAAAATTACTATTTTTCTTTAGGGCCTTCTCTCAGAACTTTTACATAATTGCGATGGACAACTGAAAGGAGAAGTGGCCCAGATGGCAGCTTACTATGAACATCGTCTACAACTCGGTAGCAAAGCCATTTATCACTTGGAAGCATTTGTGGCCAAATTTATGGCACTTTATAAGAAGTTCATGGAGGATGGATTGGAAGGCATGATATTCTGACATCTCTCAGTAATTCTTCCTAATATTTCTCAGTATCATCATTTATGTTCAATTTATATTGGAAGAGCTGCAGGTAAAATAAACTAACATTACTTAATTATGTGTTATTTGTGGTGGTGTTTATTTTGGAGGGAGGAAGGTAATTCCTTTGAATTACTAATCATTATTCTCTGAGTTAGATAACTGCTCCTGTACTATTGAAATGTATTGAAAGGATACAACTGGAAACTACAGTCTGGGAACATGATTTTAATTTACTTTAAAAGTATGTTTTCCAAGTATGCAGTATTGATTCTCCCATTTCCATCCACTCTCTCCCCTGCTGAAGGAAATTGACCTAAAAAATCAGGATTTGTTTTCTTACCTCCAGATGACCATTTTTGGCCACAAGCGCATAAATTTTTGCTTGGGAAGTCATTATCTTTAATCATATTTTCCCTCAACCAATAATTATATTTTTGCAGCATATATAGGAATTAATTTTGAATTATAATAGCATGGGTATGGAGAAAATTGCATGGACCGTATCTGTTAAAACTGTAGAAATCCAGCTTTTCAATGATTCAGATTTGGTATAAGGTTGACTATTAAATAAAGATCTTTTCATTAATACTTCAGCGTCCTAAAGAATATCCATCATATAGTTCTGAAGCAAAGGTATATTACTATTGAAATTATTCTTTGAACAGGTATGCTGTTATATTGTTGGTCCTGTCCTTCGGAACATTTTTTATTCAGAAATTTGGTTCATGGAACAAAGGGTTTACTTGACAAAAGTCTATGACAATCTCTGTATAAGAATATTGGGAAGACCTGCTTTTGTAGCAGTTGGTGCTAAGCAATCAGAAAGTGTTTAATTGGCAAAGACACAGCTACATACTCACTGAAAATCCTAAACCTGGAAAACTGTTCAGGTTAAGAGGAATGATGGTTGTCTTTTTTTATGGGAGCAAGGTGTACTAATCAGGCCCCAACTGGAAGTCTTAGTCCTGGATATTGATATTGTAACAAGAACTGGGAAAGGGAGGTTTGGGAGAGCTAAGACTGTTTTAATTTGCGAGGGGTAAAAAAGGGAAGTAAAAAGTATGTCCCAGAGATTAAATGCTCCAGAGACATTGAAGTCTGTATCTTGTCACCAGAACGCATTGTCTTCCAGTCCTATGTGAACTCTGCTAGTTATTCAGCTTAGTTTCCAGCAGGTCTTTCCCCAGTTGTATTTCGTTGTTTACTTGTTTTTTCTCTTTGGAGAAATGCTCAATGTGAAGTTATACTCAATGTGTTTGCAGTTTAATAATTAGCCAAAGATGCAAGGCATCCATTATGCAGCTTTCTGTTGAACTTTTCTGTGTAACTCTCCCCTTTCCACATTTCTGCCATGCATATTCAGCCACCCCAGCCTCTGAATTCTTTTTCCCTCAACTCTTCGTTACTACAATTGTGTGAAGGCATTGATTCCTGGGTGTGAATCACTTATCTTCTATAGTCCTTTAAAATGAACAGAATTAGAAGTTTAGCAAATGTTGATAGCAACACTGTTTACAGTAGCCAAAACATGGAAACACAGTAAATGACCGAGCATGATTCCTCTCAGGTCCCTTGGTTTATGATGCTGAATTCCACAGCTTGCTCAAAGATATTTCTGCCCATGGGTGGATGCCAAATTTTGTTGTTGGCAGGCAGACAAAAATGAGGTACATCTTAAGCTGCCATGATGCTGATGTCACTCCCCTTTAGTTTTATGTTTTTATAATACAAATTTTTGTACATAAAATATTAGAAGTTGTGCAGTATGCATCACACACACAAAAAAACCTCTTGCTATGTTTTACTTTAAGTACGGTTTTTTACTTCGAATTATAGCAGATCTGAGTAGTAGGAAATTTAAATGTTATTTCCAAATTATAGCACTCCAAATCATGAAACACATTTCTTAAAAATTAGAAAATCAACCCTTGGCAGCAGTTTTCCTTGTACTTAGTTCTCAGGAAAGTCATAGTCATATCATGTTTTTTAAATTGATGAACTAAATTTTACTAGCTGTTTGCTCTTTGGTTTCTTTCCTCTTTACAGTTCCTATGGACATTTGTGGAAATATGAAATGTTATCATGAGATGTTCTTTATCAGGTGTTTGTAGTGTGCAGACTTAAAAATAAATTGCTTTCCTCTCAGTAAAGTAAAAGTGATCCTTAAAAACCTTAACTCATGTTTAAATTACAGCCTAATGCTGGTTATGAACACTGTAGGGTACGTTTGTGGCTTGGTACTTTCTGTGCCTGTTTCAGCTGTTTAGATGCTGATTGCCTACTGAAGTTACTTTCTTTGTTAGATAGCAGCATAAGAAACTTTAGCAACTTCCTAAAATGCAGCTGTGCAAGATAATTTACAGCAGTAGGCATGGAAAGAGCTTCACAGTCTTTCCAGAATAACATTAAGTACCTTTATATGAGGCACTGTGTTAGATTCTTTACAGGCATTCTGTTATTTAGTTTTCTTAATCTTGAAGTTGTCCTTTATTATCCTGTTTTTTAGGTGAAGAAGCTGGATCTAGGTAGGTGAGGACAGACTCCCCTCTAATACACTCACAGCCACCAACCAAGAAATAGGCCCTTAATACTGCCCATGAAACTCAACGTTTCTCTGATCAAGTCTCTTTAATGCCTTTGCCAAAACTTCATTTAGAGCAGAAGGCAATGGCAACTCACTCCAGTACTCTTGCCTGGAAAACCCCATGGGCAGAGGAGCCTGGCAGGATGCAGTCCATGAGGTCACTACGAGTCGGACAGGACTGAGCGACTTCACTTTCACTTTTCACTTTCATGCATTGGAGAAGGAAATGGCAACCCACTCCAGTGTTCTTGCCTGGAGAATCCCAGGGACAGAGGAGCCTGGTGGACTGCCGTCTATGGGGTCGCACAGATTCGGACACGACTGAAGCAACTTAGCAGCAGTTTAGCAGGAACCTTATCTTCTTATCAGCCAACTACCAAAACAATATGTATGCATCCTGTATTACTATATGTTTATTTGTATGTATCCTGTTTACTCTGCACATTCATATTTTCTGTTGATACAGTAGAGAAGCTGTTCATCTGTTTGTGATCGCATGCCTTGGATTTTACTGATTTTCACCTGTCTGTAGAAACCTACAATGTCTTCTATCCTTGTCTCTTGTCCTAAGACCCTCTCTCAAAATTGGATTCTTGCTTTGGTTTTTATTTTCCTTAATACCATCTTATTAAAATTTCCAACATAACAGAAAACTGGAAAAAAATGACAAAATTCATACCAGTATTTTATAGTGGACATGTAACTGCATTTGCTTTATCACATATCTATCCATCCCTCCATTCTTTAGTCATCTTATATTTTTGCTGCATTTCAAAATAATTACATTTTTCCCCAAGCCTTTTAGCCTGTATATAATTAACTAGTCAGTTTAATAAGGCAAGAAAAATATATAATAGGCATAAGGAAACAAAAGGATGGAGGAAAATTGTTTTTTTTTAGCAGATGAAATTATTGTTTACCTAAAAAACCTAAACAGTTCCTTTAACAAATAAGTGAATTTAACAAGCTTACAAGATATAAAGTCAATATACAAAAACCAATTGTATTTTTATGTAATTGAAGTAAATTACTGGAATATAAGGTTTAAATAATTCCATTTATAATCATCAAAAATCCTAAAATAGTAATAAATTAATAAGCTGCTCAAGACCTATACTTGAAAATAAGTGATTATTAAAGAACATGTGTATAAATGTAATGCTATATCTTGAATAAGTTGAGTGCATAACACAGGTGTCTGCTGTCTTTACACAAAGGTTAGGTGAAAATAACATTTGAATTGTTGAAAGAAGTCAACTCCTCATGTCATAAAGGAAAATCTGTTCTTAATTTTTCCCCACTGGCCTATCTCCTGCTTTGCAAAGATTGAATTCTTTAGTTGATAATACAATGCATCTAACCATTAAATATTTTTTGTGTAAGATCATTCTTAAGCCATTTACACATGCTTCAAGCACTTATTCCTACTGAAGTTGAGTCTGGGAAATTAGTTGGTAGATAAAAATCTGGCCTATAATCTTGTGGGAAATCAATTTCCAGACATTTAAATAACAGACCTACTATGAATACATTCCCCAAATTGTGGAACTGAAGAAGACTGAATTCCAAAATTGACTTTCTAATATCAAATTTTATGAGAATGAATTAATGTTGATATTGTGAAACACTGATATCTGGAGTGGGATTTATTAAATTGTAATACAATATGGCATTAAAAACTAAATATGGTAATATTATCCTATCAGAATTCACAAATATCTTGAGAAAAATTGCTCTCATTATGAAAACCAGTGAGGAAAGAATTTAACCTTATTTCTAGGCCTTGTTACCTGGGAATAATTATTTCCCATTTCTGATATTTCCTTCCTGTGAAGTAAAATCTATTAATGTATTAATGTCATTTGATATCTCTTTCCATCCTTGATTCATCCAGCTCTTACAGAGATCAGTTGTCTTATTTGATTGTTAACTTTGGGAAGAATAAATAAACCTGCTTGACTTAGCGCCAACTTTCTTTGTTTTTGGAATGAACATGTGTGTTCTTGGTTCTAAACCTTAATTAGTCAGGCTTCCTGAATACATACAGGAGGACCTATCTATGTCAAGCATTGGACATCCTCAGCCCCCAACAAACTGTATCCTGCAGCCTGCCCTCTATTAGTAACAGGTGATATTTGGCCTCCTACTTTTCTGTTTTATTGTACTTTTCAACTTGTTTTAAGCTGAATATAGATTAAGGGTGTTATTTATTGGGGAGGGGCCCTCAGAGATCTCCAAATTTGGTTTATTCACCATCAACATTCAGAAACAAAGGTAAGAAAATTTCGAGGGAGGAAATAGGGGGAGAAGATTGTGCATCCAGGGCCCACATTGCCAATGGGTCTTGGACTTTACTTCGGGGTGGGGGGAAATTTCTTGGTTTATAAAGGCTTATTTTAGGCCAAATGTGTTTTTTATATTTTTGTACTTGGCTTTGAACTTCTGTATTCTGAGAATCTTTAACTGTCATGAGGTATTTTGAGCTTAATAGGTGACTATGAGTTATGACTTACTCAACTCACGTCAGAAAATAAGATACAACCCTCTTAACTGTGTTAGGGGCTTTAGGTAGACTATTTTCCTTACTGCATAGGCCTCACTTTTCCTTGATTGAGGTGAAGATTCCGTTGTAGAGAAGAGTTTTACAACTCTTAGATACATTTTGGCTAAAAGAATATCTGCCCCTTATAAACCGCAAGGCAGCTGAATTTGCCTGTGAACAGAACACTAGAGATGCTCTAGCTTTGTACAGTTAGTACCAAGGCTATTTAGATGATCTTGATTGGAATTTCTAGGTTCTCTTTCTACTTCAGGATCAAGGAGGGCCCTCTGGAGGGACTGACAAACCTTGATTTCATGTGACACTTCCTCCAACTTTTAAGACTCACTGTCATATCACAGAATCTCAAGTTGGCTCTATGTTAATGTCATAACTTCTAATCCTGGCTTGATAGCTGAGACCCAAATTGTCACTTCACCCTTGTCCCTGTATTTGATGGAATGAACAAATATGGCATGTGAGCCCTTATTAGAAAATACCATCCCTTTAAAATAGAAAGTCAACTAAAGGACATGATTACAGACTCAAAGGTAGAAAGAACCAAAGATTCTCTGTGCCTGGAACTGTTCGCCTCTTAATTCATTTGCTTAGGAAAACAGAAGTGGCAGTGGCTTCAAAAATGTATGTTAGTTTTACGATCCAACTCAGAAGCAATGAGAGATTAAAAAAATAAAGGAATACAGACCAGTTAAGCTGGAGGAAGAGATTTTAAAATCTATTTTAAGGAAGAGTAAAGAGGAAAATGGCATCTTAAAAACGAGGTTAGACCAATATAAAAGGGGATTGAAACTGCTCAAATTCCCACTGCTTGAAAATAAGATATTTATGTTATTAGATCAGAAATGATCACTAGAATTCAAACAAATTTAACAGCAGACCTGAGTTATTCCCTCAAGAAAGGCCAACTCACTGAGGGATGACTTCTGAAAGCCACAGGTCCTCACTTGGAGCAGTTGGCAAATCACCCCTTAAAAGAGTGGGACAGCTATACCAACTGGTTATTAAAAAAAATTGGGGCAGAATTGAGGGAGGAAATCCTTGTGAGATATTCAAAACATTTTTCAGGAGGGTTTCCAAAAAAATGGATGATGATGTGTTGAAACAGTTGAAACAGGGTGGCAGAAATTCCCATTTCTCTGAGGGAACTTACCTTGGTCAATATATTTATGAAATGAGGATTTGAAAAGAAAGTAGAGAAAAAATGTGATGAAGTCTAGATGTGACGATCAAGAGAACAAGTACAGGATTTGATTGAATGTCATCTGATGGAAGAATATTTCTAGGTAGAAATTACCCATCTCATTGAGAGTAAGGTAGACAAAATTTGCACAGTGAACCCAGAACTTGCTGATTTCTTCTCTATGATGATGATGGTGAAGAATTCAGAGTAGTTTTAAAAATAGCTGTCTGGACCACAAAGATGAAATAGAGAGGTTGTCAAGTTTCAGCAAGCTGCATTAGCCCCCACATGGATTAGAGAAGGAAGGTGGCCACTTTAAGAAGTAGATTACATTGTTAAGAGGCTCGAATAGCATTCCTCAAACGAGTAGGGAAATAGCAGAGGGAAATTCAACACCAACGGTTTGTCCTAGTATTTGAGAAAAAGATGTAGTTGAACAAAAAAGCTACTCAGACACTGGGGCATTCAAAAGTAGTTTCCCCAGGGGTACAGCTTCAGAAGCATCAGAATCACTTAGTGCAGGAATATATTCAGAGTGGATCTTCAGCCAAAACAAATCAGGAATGTAGGGGACCTTTTCTCTAGGGGTGACTTTCATTGCCCAGGCAGTCCCAGAGCCAGAGGCAGTGAGCCACTGTGGCACAGGACCAAAAAAACCTTTTTCTGAGACGTGGTACTCTAGAACCTGTCCTTGGGGCAGTATTAGGGGCCCACAGCTTAATGGGAAAATGGAATTAAGAGGTCCTGGATGTGCTGGATGTGAAAGAAAGGTACTTGAAGTCCTATTATTAGAGCTGCTCCCATTACAGTTAATCTAAATGTGCAAGGAGGCAGAAATGCCTCAGATGACACTCTGTGAGGATGCAGGCAGCATGGTTTTTTTTTTTTTTTTTCCCCTCACAAAAATGTAAATATGGAGAAATGTAAATATAAATGAAAGTGCTAAATGAAGTAAGCAGGTCATAGAATCCAGACAGTGAATCTCGAATGACAGACTTCCTAGTAGGTTGAATCCAAGAATATTTTCTTTTTTTCTCAGACATTATCAGATTTTTCTTAAAGTCTTGGTAGCCCTGGTTCTGGGAATGTAATTTTGTAATTGATCTAAGGGTAGGAGATTGCTTCCCAAATTAGATGGATCTGAAAAAAGCCTGTCATCATTTTCTGTGTCCTGTTAACTCATAGGGCTTCCCTGGTGGCTCAGATGGTAAAGAGTCAGCCTGCAGTGCCAGAGACCCAGATTTGATCCCTAGGTCAGGAAGATCCCCTGGAGAAGGGAAAGGCTACCCACTCCAGTATTCTGGCCTGGAGAATTCCACGGACTGTATAGTCTGTGGGGTTGCAGAGTCTGACATGACTGGGCAACTTAGGGATCTTTAGAAGTGAGGCTCCTGAGGGTCTAGGAGCTATTCATAGTAATTGAATTACTATGACTTCTGGGACTTTGGAAACTCCAAATCCATTCCAGAGAGAAACTATTGTAGTTGCTGGATGGACCCCACTCTACCTAGGCAGAAAAATACCCTTTGCTGAGCCTCAGTACAATAACAAGTCGGAATGGTTTTTGTTTTGTAATTGAACTTTAACACACAAGAATTTAATTTTAGACTTTAGTTCCCTTGGATTTGCCTTTGAATTTCAAGTTGTAAAAGAATTTAGTCTTTGGACTTTAATTTCTTTCTTGGAATGTAATAATAGAAAGGAAATTGCACTCAAAATTGAAGCATTACTTTATAGGCATTTTATTATCAGATTATCTTCAAGATAAGATTTAATCTGCAGAACCTTTGTCATGCTACATTGGACAGCATATATGGACGTAATTTGGGGCAGAAAATAGAATAGAGGATACATTTTCAACTTTTGGTATGGAGTGGATTCTAAGTTGAATGTGTAAATCTGACCCATTGCAGATTCTTGAGGGGACAACTTTTAAGCTCCTGCTACTAGATCCACGATAAAACCCAAAAGAAGAGAGACTGGTGTAGAGTTTGGTCTCATGAAGGTGGCCACATGAAAGGTCTCTTGAGGGAGACAGGTACAACTCTTGCTGACCGTGAGTTTTGATGGAAGAAATTTCCATGTATTGATGTATGAGGAAATCATTTTGGGCTTATAACATGATTTGGCTTGAACTTTATGCTGACTTAAAACTGCTTGTCTTACAGCCCATCAAACATATATGTACATCTACTTTAACCATTAAAGAAAAGTGTGTTGTCATTCAGTCATACAGAAGGTTAAATCACAACCGACTGCAGTCACCCCACTGGCAGTTTGCCCTGAGGGGAATTCAGGAATGGAACAAGAAAAAAAACAAACAGGTTGAAGCACTCTGTCCTTTGGATATATTGGAGCTCCTAAAAAGTTAAGATCCATCTCTGAGGAAAAATTTAAATGACCCCAGATTCTTGAATCTTTCTATACCTAGAAAAACACTAAATCACTAAGGTGAGATATCTGTTCTTTGTGATTAGCAGTAATTTTTTACCAAGATATATATTTGACTACGTGTATTTCCCAGCCAAAAAATATATATGTGTACTGACTCTTCCCCTCAGTTACTGAGAAGCTGTTTTCTGGGCTGTAGTCCTCAGTTTGGCTTGAGTAAAGCTCTCTCCTATTCCTATTATAGATTTTTTAATTGATTATTTGTATCCACAGCTTCATGCTCAAGCCCCACAAGTTAAGGGAATCAAAATCTGGATATTGTGCTTCTTCCCTACTCCCAATGCTTTGTTCTTGTGAGAGGATCTCAAGTAGTTAAAGTTCTGAGCTTCCCTCTACTCCATCATTCACCCTGCCTCTGAGAAGATTCTTAGCCTATGAGTCCATTTTGGAGGAATAAGGGCATGCTCAGCTCAGCTCCTGTCTTTCTCCTCTTGGAAATGAGCATGCCTGCTCCTCCGTTATTCCATATGGGGAGTCCTACCCTGGTCCAGTGCTTCTGGGTAAGTCCACTGTCTAACTGGGTAAGTCTGCCTGATTCTGGACTTCATTGTTAGTAAGTCCCAAGATATAAGCTGGATCTTCCAACGTGACCTCTATCAGATATAAAAATACTTCGGTTTCATTTTTTGACTTACAATGTAGACTTTGGTTTTCTTTGCTCTGTTAATACCTAGTTTGATTACTTTTTCAAAGTCCTTAATTTCTTAATCAGAAATACAAGTCAACTCAATAATTAGTTATTTAGCACCTACTATATATTACTGTGCTAGACACCAGGAGTACAGAAATAAACAATATTATATTAGATGGTAACTACTTATTTACATATATTAATATTAGAAAAATATATTTATATATATATTATAAAGATAATACAAAGGGCTTCCCTGATAGCTCAGTTGGTAAAGAATTCGCCTGCAATGCAGGAGACCTGGGTTGGGAAGATCCATTAGAGAAGTGATAGGCTACCCACTTTAGTATTCTTGGGCTTCCCTTGTGGCTAGCTGGTAAAGAATCTGCCTTCAATGTAGAAAACCTGGGTTCAATAGCTGGGTTGGAAAGATCCCCTGGAGAAGGGAAGGGCTAGCCACTCGAGTATTCTGGCCTGGAGAATTCCTTGGACTGTATAGTCCATGGGGTCGCAGAGTCGGACACAACTGAAGGACTTTCACTTTCACTTTTCAGTACAAAGGAAGAAGCAATCAGTCTGCCTGGTAGTTGGAGGTAGGCAGCTTTCATGGAGAAGGAGATTTCTGAGCAAAATGGCTAAGCAAGGGAAGCATATTTTTAACAGAAAGAACAGTACAAAATAACCACATGGGGTTAATGATGTACATGTATCAGATACTGAAAATATTTGGTAATTCCTGAACATAATTTCTATGGAAATCAGGATGGAGAGGTAGAAAGGACTGGATCATGACCATTTGAGAAGCTTAAACTTTGACAAAATCTTGTCAGGAGGAGCCTTTGAACAGCCTTATCCCAGAGAATGATTGGTTGACAAAACAGACCAAATGACTTCTAGGTTTCTTTTTACCTTGACAATTATCTGATTTGTGTTTTGGACCTTGCTGTAAATTTAGAACACTTCTCAGCTATCCTAAATCAACTCCTTACCATATTGTATTAGGATTAGATAGGATTAGGTTTGGTTGCATATACAGCCAAAAATAATAACAATGGGTTAAACACGACAATTTGTTTCTCTGAAGTAAAAGCAATTTAGTAGGCTAGTCTTATGGTTTTAAACAATTATTAATAGTCAGTATACTTCCCAGTCTTCATTCCACTAATACAAACCCTAGAGTACAAACTTTGTCCTTATATTTCAAGATGGCAGCTGAAGATCTGGATATCATGGTCATATTCTAGTATGGCAGCAGAAAGAAGGAAACTTTAAAGATTTCCTAGAGGTACCACCTATACTTCTCAATGTTTGGAATTTATTTCTGTTGGTCACATCTTGGGTTGGAGAAAAACCAGGCATATGACTGCAACTGAGTAATTCTTTTTTTTTTTTAATCAGAAAAAGTGAAACATGAATATCGAGACAGGCAGTTAGCTATCTCTATTCCAATCATGGAAAAAAGAGGTATCTCTTTACCTATTTAAGTGGAAATAAAAAATTAAAAACAGTAGGCTATTAAATACAGAGGAGAAAGTGTTGTTCACAGAATTTATTTTTCCAATATTAGTTCTTAGTCCTACCTTTTTCTTTAAACTATGGCATCACAGCCTCTGAATTTGAAACTCCATTTATAACACACATAACATATGTCCTCAAATGCTAAATGCATGCTTGGCAGTGGGTGGCCACGTCATCCTTCTCTAACTCCTGTCGCTTTGGATAAGCTGTTTTCTTTCTCTGGGATACTTTCCCTTTCCTTACGTCTACTAATTCTGGGTCACTGCTGTTTTTCCTAGAAGAGTAAGTTAGGACTCCTCCCTTGTCATAGTGACCACAGTAATTTGTTGTGATAGCTTCTTCATTGTCAGTCTTCCTAGTTGGAAGTCAGTAAAGACTGGGAACAGCTCCATCTGTTTTGTTTTCTGCTTTAGCTATCTAGTACAGTGCCTAGAAAATAATAGGTGCTCAATCAATTTGTTGAAGAAATAAATGATCAAAAGTTAAATGACTGAACCCACCTTTAAAATGTATTGTCATTGAAAGTTATCATTTCTATGAAGCTGTTTACTATGGTATTAATTATGCAGTAGTGACAAATTTGAGTGTACAAAATGTAATCATTTTTCTCCAACTTAAATTAACATTGACTTTGAACTTCTTATTCCACTTGGAGATTTATTCTCAGCCAGTTCATGGTAGACTCATTCAAATTATGGCTTTCTCAGTCAATTCAGAATTCCCCCACCCTGAATCAATTCAGGATTCCCCCTCTGAGACTGTACTTCAGTTGTGGGGAAGTTCCATGGCCTCAAAGCTTGGAGAAGACACTGCACTTGCTATGTTCTAGGCTGGCACCTAGCAAGATGCATCATTCTACCTGTTATTACCTGGGCTCCATGACTGTCCCAGTGTGATGTCTGCTGAGGCACTGGGGTTCCCATTGTTCTCCAGTTACTGTTCTCCACTGCACACCCTTCAGCCACTGGGATGTGATGAGTGTGTATGTTCTCTTTTAGTGACCACCCCCCCCCCCACCTCTCAAGGAGGCACATGCAAAATTTTGCTCTGTGGAGTTTTCTCAGGTGCTTCTCATGCTATCGTCTCTACCCACTGTCACCTTGCCATGGTGATAAAAGGACCCCGTTATGGCTTACGTCTTGCCTAGTCTCTATTGGAACTGGTCTCTGTGCTCAGATCCCCAAACGTTATCTGGGATTCTTTCCCCTCATGCCCTACCAAGGGTTTTGGCCCTGGTGATAATGTTCAGAATCTGTTTTCCGAGACCTGCATCATCTAACTCTCTAGCTTTCCTCTTATACTTCACACTTCTTTCCTCCTAAATTGTTATCCCTTGCCTAAACTACTTGCCTAATTTCACATACTTTCAAGTTTATTGTTCATGAGATAAATGCAGTGTCACAAATACATTATGGTTTTATCTGCTACTCAAAAGTCAGGTTTTTGAGACTTAAAAAAATATCTTTTTGCTTTTTTTTTTTCCTGCAAGTTTCAAAAGTCTGTTTTAAAACTTGGAAGCTAAGGATGAACTATTTTCACCTGCCCTCTCATCCTTTCCCTAAGACATCCTTTCCCTGAAACAGTCCTTTCCCTACAGGCCTAAAAGAGAGGGTCATGAGGCAAAGAAAGAATTTTGAGGGGGAAAAAATAGATGGATTAATAACAAATTAATCCAATATATTTATATGTGTGTTAGTTGCTCAGTCATTTCCGATTCTTTGCAGCCTGGCAGGCTCCTCTGTCCATGAAATTCTCCAGGCAAGAACAGTGGAGTGGGTTGCCATTTCCTTCTCCAGGGGTCTTCCTGACCCAGGGATTGAACCTATGTTTCCTGCACTGGCAGGCAGATGCTTTAGCATCTGAGCTACTAGGAAAGTCCTAATATATTTGTAATAGGGATAATTATAAATGCTCCAAAAAGATAGAATAGGAAAATAATATAATGTAAAACTATTGAATATTTAAAAGTATTTTTATAACACAAAATCTTTATGTTTTAATGAGTGAAGAGACTTGTATATAAAAGCAAGTGCATGCAAAGATCACAGCTATATTAAAATACTACGGGAGAAAAGTCATGAGGAAAATAAGCACAATTTTAGCAGTGATTAGGTAATGAGACTATACATAATTCCTATATTTTACATTTTCTAATTTTTCCCTATAAGGAACATGAAATATGTTTATAATCAAAACATTATATATATGATATATATACATATTGTGCATGTATATATTTATGGTTTGACATAAGTAATAAAATCTCCTATAGACAGACCAAGCAAACACCGTCCCTTGTATAATAATGGCTGAATAAGACTATGTCTCTATTTCTATATATTTTTGTACATCTATTTGTACATACATTTCTTGGATGAGGGAAAAGAGCCAAGGGAGAAACCTGAAGTAACTAAGTCCCCCACAAGAAAATGAGGGGATGTGGAGGAGGAGGGCAGAAGTTTGTGACTGCTTGGAGCTGGGCTGGGGGCTGCCCTCAGACACTTGCTTAGAGGCAGATGTATGTTGTTGTCTGCCACCACACAAACACTTTTTAAGACATATTCTATATTACAGAGCTCTAAATATTGAAATTAGTTTTTGTAATTCTTGATTGTCCTCCTCTCCAAACTAGACATTCCCAGGTACTGCAGGTTTTCATCCTGTGACTTGATCTCCATGCTCCTTGTCCTGCTGGTTGCCTGTCTCTGGATGTGCACCTCGTTATCCCTTAGCTTCTTAAAGTGACAATTGACTCCATATGTGGTCCAGGCAGCTCTGAGGATAGAGAAACTGCTTGTTCTTTCCCTCTAGGCTCCAACAAGGAGAGAAGAAAGAGATATGAGCTATGTTATGTTTCTGTCTGTGGCATGATTTGCCTGTCATGATTTGCCTGAAATCAGGGGGAGGTTACTTTGGCAACAACCATTTTACAGCTCTTTAAATAACCTCTTCCTGGTTAGCGATACTTCATTTTCATAAAATAAATAAGCCCTGCAGTGGCTTATTAAAGTAGCCAAACCCTTTTCTTCTCTCTCTCATTATTTGAGAAACACATTCAAACAAATCATATGCTATTTAAAAACATTGCTGTGTAAGTGAAATATAGCAGTTAAAGACTATATGTTAATTTCAAGATTTGTTAGAGCAGTAATAATAAACTTGATTTTAACATAGCATTGAATTAATAATATCAGTAAAGTGGTCTCTTTTTTAACAAGCATGTTAATTATTGCTGATTGCAGGATGGCTTTGCAAAGGGAAGAATGAACATTTCTATATGTTTGAAATAAATGTAGAATCACTGTAGTTCATTGCTATGGAGGCAATTTGTCTTGTAAGGACAAACACAACTCCTTTTAGAAGCTCCAAAAGTGATTTTTCACTTAACAGTCTCTTGCCAGCTCCAACTGTGCCATACAAAATACTGAACCAATTACAGTTGGTGACCTTTACAGTAAAAGTAACCTTGAAAATGTAAGAAATTATTTTTATAAGAAATAGAAATGCTTATTCTAAAGGCTCTAAAAAACATTGTTTTACTTTAGATGTAGAAAAATGCATGTAAAAATATGCTTCTTGCTATTTCACATTTTATAATATGAAAAGATACTCCATAGGGTTACTGGAGAAATGCTATCAAACAGTAGGTGACCTTTACAGTAAAAGTAACCTTGAAAATGTAAGAAATTATTTTTATAAGAAATAGAAATGCTTATTCTAAAGGCTCTAAAAAACATTGTTTTACTTTAGATGTAGAAAAATGCATGTAAAAATATGCTTCTTGCTATTTCACATTTTATAATATGAAAAGATACTCCATAGGGTTACTGGAGAAATGCTATCAAACAGTGTTATAGATTTATTTAGTTCTATGTATCTTACCTTTGGACATTCTAAGATGAAGTGCTTGTCCTTTTAATTAATCAAAAATGTTGTTCCCTTCCAGTTAGGCAGGTCACTCAGATCTCTATTCAGCATTTCCCCCACTTCTTTGGCTTCTACTACTGAAGAATTAGGTCTGGTAATTAAATCCAATATCAGCAGAGTTTTTTCAAGAAGTTTATTTAGGTTCCATGCAAAATGGAATCCCTTAGGGAGAGAGAATTAATATATTGTGAAATATAATTGCAGAGAAATATATTTAAGTTATTTTTTAAAAAAGAGCTTAGAGACTTCCCTTGACTTAATTCAGCTTCAGTGTCTTTATGCAAATCTTTTCATTTATAGCTCCCATCCTTTATAATTAGATGTGTTCTTATATTTTCTGCTGACTTTCTGCATCAATAAGCTGCTTTTGTCAATGATTTTATGTAAATCAGTATGTCTCCCACTGATTCATGTACACATGTAGACACATGTCAATATGTCTTGATATTTTAAATATTTAAAAATGAAACAATTATTGATATTAAAAAGTTAGAATGTATATATGAATATATAATGCATAATACTTGTAGTTATGTCATATATGTTCATGCACTTTTAACGTTTTGTATTTTGACATGTGTATATTTTGATTCATACCTTTGATAGTTGTGTTTTAAATTTATGAATACTTTTATCTGTTATTGCAACTGGCAGTTTAATATCCTGAAATTAGATAGGGAGTAGGAAAATCAAGGTCCAAAGATATAATGAGGGTTGCCGTTTTGAAGTCACTTCTAAGGTCATTTTACTTAGTTCATTCCTCAAGTTTCCAGCTGCACAATTTCATCATAGAATGGGATTTACAGATTACTTACTAATGCTGTCAGATTCTCTTATTTATAATAAATTCTTAAATGAATTTTTCAAGAAGGGTTGTGAAAATGACTTCCTGGAGGTCCTCAAGAGTAATGTTTCCCACAGAGAACTTTGGTTTGTTTTGTCTGTTAGTTGGTTTTGATTTTGCATCTGGGGGTATTTAGAATGATGTTCCTTCCAACCACAAACTCCTTTTTCAGTTCAGTACTCAGTTGTGTGTGACTCTGCAACCCCATGGACTGCAGCACACCAGGCCCCCCTGTCCATCACCAACTCCTGGAGCTTACTCAAACTCCTGTCCATCGAATTGGTGATGCCATGCAACCATCTCACCCAGTCTTTCACAGCATCAGGGTCTTTCCCAAGGAGTCAGTTCTTCTCATCAGGTGGCCAGAGTATTGGAGTTTCAGCTTGAGCATCAGTCCTTCTGATGAATATTCAGGACTGATTTCTTTTAGGATGGACTGGTTGGATCTCTTTGCAGTCCAAGGGACTCTCAAGAGTCTTCTCCAACACCACAGTTCAAAAGCATCAGTTCTTCGGTGCTCAACTTTCTTTATAGTCCAACTCTCACATCCATACATGACTAACAAACTCCTTTTTACTGACAGATTATTTTTTTTCATGATATTTATAACCACGTTGTTATGGGCTGAATGTTTGTGTTCCCCCCTCCCCCAGATTCATATGTTGAAATCTAATCCCCTATATGACAATATTTTGGAGTTGGGTCTTTTGGGAGGTGATTAGGTCTTAAGGGTAGAGCACTGAGGAATGGGATTAGTGTCCTTTCAAAAGAGATCTCAGGGAGCTCACTTGCCCCTTCTTTCATGTGAAGACACAGGGAGAAGACTGTCATCAGTGAACCAGGAAGCCAGACCTCACCAGACGTTGAATCTGTTTGTGCCTTGATCTGGGACTTCCCCGCCTTCAGAAATGCATTTCTGTTGTTGATAAGCCACCCAGTCTATGGTATTTTGTTATAACAGCCAGTGGACTAAGACATACATTGGTGACCTGTGACTGAAAAAAATTTTATATATACACATACACATAATACATGTATGCAGATATGAATCTCAAACATAAAATCAGATGGTTAAAAATAACTATTTTTTGTAACTGGGTTTAGTTTCTGTTCATGGTTCATACTCTGCTAGGTAGTAGATGTTATATCTTCATCAATTTAGCACCCATCGCCTCCCCAACCCAGGCTGTGTTCATGGAAGGAGAGAGGGATTTGGAAGAAGGCAGAGAGGCTTTGTGATGTTCAGGCATTGAGAAGGGCTATATGCTGTGTGAGTCTTTGTCATCAAGCCATTCTGGCTTCAGTTGAGACACCCTTATTCCCATTGGTTTCGGGTCATTTCACACAGGCAGTGGCTGTGTCTTCCTTGGTTTCAACTTTCTCAGTCACAGAGGAGGTGTCAGTGGTGAGTCCCCTCGGTCATGCTATTTGCTTCTTTAGTGCAGTGGAATAATTCTTTTGTTTGACACTGAATGTGCATCCCAGCCCTCTATGAGACCACCTAAGGCTCCTGTTTCAGGTTTCTCACTTCATTGCTGTGTCAACTGTTGTCCCATGTATGCTGAGATTGAGAACCCTGGGATCTTGCAAATATTCATGGTTCTACTGGGCACGGGGCACAGATTTCCTTTGTTCTGTGTCTTTGAGACATATATCTCCAGGTTTTTATAGTTTTCTCCCCTCCTCACTCCTGTGACTTAGCCAGGAAAGTAGCTTGCTAAGCTCAGTTCCTCTATCCATGACCTCATAAGCATCTAATTGTTGAAACCTCTCCCTCTGTTGTTTTTTCCCCCTTACTGTATCCTTTAGTTCTTGGATTATTTACTTAGGCTAGCTGAAAGGGGGGGAAATGGTAGTTACAAGATGGAGGTAGTAACATATCCGAGATGAAACAGTGAATTCAAGAAGAATGAATTTAAGAAATAGAAGGTGCCTGTGGGGAGGCACCTTGCTTTGGGGAGTATGGGTGGTGGGTCAAAGGGTCAACTAGAGATCTCCTTACAGAGTGGTGGGGCTGGGGAAAGACTGAGTGGATCACTGATAGCCTGAAGTTTATAGAATTTTTTTCCTCAAAGCAGTGGGAAGCCTTTGAAAAGCAGAAAATTATTTAATCAAAGAAATGGGATAGATACTAGAGAATTTATAGAAATATTGGAAAGGAATTGGCATAGTGAATGCAGGAAAATAACTCGAATATGACTCCAAGAACCCAGCCTAGATGATGTGAGCTTATTTTGTTGGAAGACCTGGAATACCAAAGATAGAGGTATTCTTTTTCAGTGGCAACTTGGAGATGTCTGGCATGTCACTGGAAATGTGGGGTTGGAGTTCAGAAGAGATAAAACCTAGGCATATGGCTATAGATGAAAACAAAAACATCAGTAATTGACTGTAGTTGAAACTGAAAAGAGATAAGAAAATAGAGAAGAGAAGAGATCATTTTCAATGGTGAAGAATGTTCAGACACTAAGGAAGAGAGGCAAAATTTGGAGAATGAAAGCACATATGGAAGGAGGGGGATTTTCAAAAGAAGAGAATGGTTACTGGCATCAAATGTTATAGGAGAATTTTTCAGAACTATGGTGGCTTTGCTATCTAAAGTAATCCTCTCAGTTCAGAACACCTGAAAAATCTGTGAAAAATGTGCAAAAATATTTCTATAAGCATCATTGACTTCAGAAAGTAGAGGAAACTTATTTCACAGTGCCTCTCCTTGAGGGGGTTGCCTCGTGGGAGGCAGTTCTTCCCTCTGTACTCTCCCATGCTTGTGATGTCTCTCAGCCTGGAAGACGAGTGCATGCTGTGAGTGTGGGCAGTGGAGGAGTAGGGACTTGGGAAATTGCAAAGGAAAACCTAGGAGTAGAAGGTAATGTTAAGAAAAGAACTGCAGGTCTTTACTAGTTCACATAAGCAAAATTTGCAGGGAAATTAATTCTGAGGAAGCCCTATCAAGGAGAGGAGAGCATAATTACAGATCAGACTGGGTTTATCAGTGCAAGCCCACACTTCAGAGATTCTGTATCTTGTTGCTGGACCAAATGACTAGAAATAGTTTTAAATATTGACTTGGCTGGTTGAATGAAAGTGGTTTCACAGAGATCTAGAGTAAGTAAGCTTGATCTATCGGAAAATACTTGGTCTAATGTAGCCTACATCTACCAAAGATACAAGGGCTTGAGTGGATTAAACAAGTATGAATTCAATCATGGTGCCCTCCTCGAGGTTTCAGATAAAACTGTCTTCACCACGGTCTTGAGTAATGTGTCAATGAGGTGAGTATTTTTGAGAAGTGGTTCAGGGGTTCTTTTCTGTAGGCTGAAATGGCAATAGGCTTCCCTGATAGCTCAGTTGGTAAAGAATCTACCTGCAATGCAGGAGACCCTGGTTCGATTCCTGGGTCTGGAAGATCTGCTGGAGAAGGGATAAGCTACCCATTCCAGGCTTCTTGGGCTTCCCTTGTGGCTCAGCTGGTAAAGAATCTGCCTGCAGTGTGGGAGACCTGGGTTTGATTTCTGGGCTGGAACGATCCCCTGGAGAAGGGAAAGGCTATCTACTCTAGTACTCTGGCTTGGAGAATTCCATGGACAGTATAGTCCATGGGGTCACCAAGAGGTTTTGCCAGAGTTGTAGTCTCATAAACTCAGTGGGATTGGGAAGTACCTAGATGCCCAAGCCAAGTAATGGCATTTAACTGGCAGAAGAAAAGTGACATCGTTACCTTCCTGGGCAGTTGGAATATTAGTTGGAAGAGTGTGACCCATACAGATTTTGGAGGTGGGTAATTGATCATGGGATTCCTAATTGGAAACTCTCTTTGGTCCTTCTTGATGTGTTAAAATAAAAAAAATCTATCTCTAGATGTGGTGAAAGGAGCCTGACTTGAGCTCTTATGGTAGAAAGCCATAGCTCCTCACCCAGTTCCAGCCCTGAGCCACATCTCAAACCTGATGGAGACCCTTGCATGAAGGTAGGTCTGGGGCCCTTCAGAAAGAAGATGCTAGAGAGTTATAAGTGTGAACTCTTTAGGACTAGAATGTTACACACTAGTTGTGTAGGATGTATAGCTATTTGCCATGGTAAATGGGCCCAGACATTCCAGGAAGGTTTCACAATGGTCTTAACTCAAGTGACCCAAATTCCACTGAGGTCCACCAAGAAGAATGGAGATTTTAAAATGTTAGATAGTAGAGTTTTGACCCAAGTCTACCTCACAGTAGATCCAATGTGTTTCTAAATATGGTTGTTTACCTAGTTCCTGTAAGTTTAGATGCATATATATGAAAAGATAAATACATGTATTATATACAGTCAGAATAGCTGTCCTGAGTAATTAGCAGGTATCTTCATTAGTTTCTTGACTCGAGAACTGAAGTAAGGACTGTTATGGTAGGAAAGGCCAACTGGAAGTTAAGCTACTAAAACAACGGTTGATGCCCACAGGGTTAAGTGGATTTATATCTTTTTCACTAGAAACAGTAAGCTTTATAGAATGGTGCAGTGGACTATGCAATGCTCAGTTTTACTGCCAATACCTTGTGAAGCTGGATACTGTCTTACAAAATTCAGAATGCACTCTGAACCAGTAACTGAAACATGCTGCTCTTTCCTCTGCATTAGAATGTGCATGTCCAAGAGAAATAAACTGGAAGTGAGGTGCTGTTTTCTGTCCCACTGTCTTGAGTGGATTCTGTTAGTAATGTTAGTGTCCTGGGGACAAATGCTTTTTCTAGAGGGCATACAATGATTGAATTAGAAGCTAAGCTTAACCATTTGTTATTTTTTTAGTTTTTAAATTTATTTTAAATTGGCAAATAATTCCTTTGTAATGTAATGTTTGTTTCTGGTGTTCAACAACGTGAATCAACTGTAAGTATACATATATCTTCTCCTTCTTGAACCTCCCTCACACCCCACATCCACACTTTTAGGTTGTCACAGAGCTCTCTCATCCCATGTTATACAGCAACCTTCCACTAGCTAGCTATTTTACACATGATAATGTATATTGGAGAAGGCAATGGCACCCCACTCCAGTACTCTTGCCTGGCAAATTCCATGGATGGAGGAGCCTGGTGGGCTGCCATCCACGGGGTTGCTAAGAGTCGGACATGACTGAGTGACTTCACTTTCACGTTTCACTTTCATGCATTGGGGAAGGAAATGGCAACCCGCTCAAGTGTTCTTGCCTGGATAATCCCAGGGGCGCGGGAGCCTGGTGGGCTGCCGTCTGTGGGATCGCACAGAGTCGGACACGACTGAAGTGACTTAGCAGTGGCAGCAGCAATGTATATGCCTCAGTGCTGCTCTCTCAATTCGTCCCATACCCTCATCTTCCCCTGCTCAGTCTACAAGTCTGTTCTCTGTGTCTTAAGCTTAATCATGTAGATGAGTCATACTTCTATGAGAACAGGAAAAGGAGGATCATGGTGCTAACTGGGATGATGGATTCTGACTCTCCAGCAGAAATGAGGTTTCATTTATTCAAAAGAGAAAGAGATAAGTTTAGATAATTCCCTGGGCAGCATCCTGTTATCACTCCATTGAGCAGTACATTAATATAAACATGCAGCAGACCCTTCTGGGTTAACTCACAAGGGCTGAGATCCCCCAGGTGGGAAAGAAGGTTTGTGTTGTCCATGTGGCTTAAGACCCCATGACAGTTACAGTGCTTGCTGAAGAGTCTGTGCAACAGAGGAGAGAATCAGTAACAATTGGCTACAGCCTGTGACTAGTATTTCCTTCCTTGCCACATGATGTGTGGATTTGTAAGTGTTAGTTAAGTGCAACACCATAGACTGTAGCCCACTAGACTCCTCTATCCATGGGATTTTCCAGGCAAGAATACTAGAGTGGGTTGCCATTTCCTTCTCCAGGGGGTATTCCTGACCCAGGGATCAAATCCACATCTCCTGTATTACAGGCAGATTCTTTACCTGCTGAGCTATTGTATAGTCTAATTTTCTTTTTCTTTCCTACCTCTTTCTCAAACCACTTTAAAATAAGTTTTGTTGGTTAAATTTACAGTTAAGGTCATATGCCTGTAGAACATTAAACAGACACCTAGCAGAAATGGAGGAAAAAAAGAACGTGACTCAGATATTAGACTTGGAACTGGCAAGGCTGAAGGTTGCCTGCCTTTGTTTGGAGGAGCTGAAGGTGTCTGAATTGTTTGAGGAGCATTGCATTAGTGTATGAGGTAGGAGTATTTTCCAGTGAAGAGTATATATAGATATCAGATAGGAAGAGGACAGGGCTTTGTTAGACATCTGCTATTGTTTGGCTACCAGCATCCAAGCACTGTTGGTTTGTGGGAAATCCTTCAGAGAGTGAATCTTGCTGGAGGGAAGGCCTTACTTTCTGAATCTGATTTTCATAGAATCTGAAATGGCCAGCCATTGCTCCCTGGCTCTTGGTGCTGCAGTAGAACTTCATTACCTGGGCTCGAGAATTTCAGTGTTCCTGGGAGAGTGGCACAAAATTCCGTGCCAATGAAAAATATTCCCTGATGCTAGTTCAGTAATGACAGTGAGCTGAGCAGGGGCAGTGGTTAGTGTCAAAGTTCTGAAGGCAATGACACGAAGTGTCTGGTGGTGGCAACACTGAGTTGCTTCGGTGGTGGTCACCAGTGGTGGCCTCCTGGCACCCTGCTGTTCATTGTAATCTGGTCCTGTCCATTTTCTCAGCCTAGCCTCTCTAGCCTTCCTGTTGGAGTTAGCAACACAATATCCCTTCAATAAATGCCTTGCTGTGTCATGAACTTATTGATATTTGGTCTCTGCTGCTTGCAACCCAAAGCCTTGATCTTTACAAGACTGATTCAAATATAACATTTGATTTCTATCTAGGGCCAACGAGCCACAAAAAATTAAATGTTATGTGGAAAACACTGCAGATTCTTAAAAATTTTTGTATGCTTGCTTTCTTTACTCACCTACTTTTTCACATAACAAAGTAAAAAGTAGAAAAGAGTGTAGAATAACTTCCACTCATGGAAAATTAAACCCTTTGCAGGGAGATAAATTTTTATCTCTAGAGAAGAATACTGTTGAATTTCTCTTGTGTTTAGTGGCAGCAGAGTTCAGCGTTTATACCTTCCATGTGGGTTAGTCGCCCTTTTCTTCATCTAGTTCCACTGCTGGATGGAGCTGACCTGTAGCCGCAGGAGAAGGTGAAGTGGGTACTTCAGGTCCTGCAGGTAAAGTGAGCAGAGAGAACAGGAATTCATTGTTGTCTGGCCCTCAGGAGGAGTATTGCAAAGATCAGCACTTTCCACACTGTGAAGTTTCACTGTCCCCCAGCATATCTCTTATATATTAATATGCTAAAATAGTTTATATCACCCTTTTAAAGTTGAATTTTAGAAGGCTTCCATTTTATTATTCAAACTTCCAAAGTCTCCAGATTTCTCAAAATGGTCCTTATTAAAAAACAAACAAGCCACCCTCTGTAAGTCTGAGAGAAAGGAGTATACCTCTCTCTTACCCTTATGCTTTCTAGCTTCACAAGGAAAGGAGATGTCTTTTAAGTTGACAAAATACAGTGAATGCTCTCATGTCAGAGTGGCTAAATACCTAGAGTTTGGTTCTTAAAAGTATACTCAGAATATTTTGACCTCTATTTTGATTTTGGTGAAAATGCCCTCAGCTAATCCAGTGAGGTAAAAGCAATTAACAGCCCATTTTCAGTGCACAGAGCTAGTGAAGGTTAATGCATTGCCTGGCTGTTCTCCTCAGCCCACTTCCAGCACCAGGTGCCTGGGTGGACTTAAGTATTCTGGAGAAGATAAACATAGATAAAATGGTGGGATTCCTTTAATCCATTTAATCTTTTATGTATTGAGAATGTAGAATGATACAAAGATCTATTTTGTTCAAAAAGCCAAGTCATACAACATCTCTAAGATGGCAAAATAAGAAAGAGCTGACATCATGTTTCTAAATTTAAAACATTGTGCAACAACTACCTGGAGCAAAAGCAGAAAGGTTTTGAAGGCCAAATAATGACTTTTAGTTGCTGGAAGGCATCCACGTTCAACAGTCTGTCAGGAAGAGACAGGTGGGGCTGGCTCACCACCTGGGGTGCAGGCTGGTACAGGGCTGTTATTAAAATTACTGCACAGGAGCAGAGAAGATAAACACTCAGTGGGTGTAGTGAAACCACCAGGCCATATGTTTGGCCAGAACTGAAAGTCTCCTTCTCCAAAATAAACCTACCTAAAGCAGGCACCATCTTTAAAAAAGAAAATCTTGGGTACCAGACAAATGCATTCCAGGATTTAGAAATATAATTTGTATGCTGCTGTGTCTTCAGTGCCAATGTCTACAATTTATGATCTCGCTATACAGTTGCCTGAGGTTATGTTACGGCAGGGAGAATGTAAACTGAATTTTAGATACTATCTGAGGACGAGAAATATGTTAATTTAAGTGGCTCTGCACACTTAGCATCATGTCCATCATAGACTTTCAATGCTAGACAGGACTTAAGAATTAACAGAGTAAAACCTTATGGTATGGGGTAAGTTAAAATCCTGAGAGGTAGTATGACCTGTTTACAGTCCCACAGCTAGCACTAGCGAACGTAAAACCACAACCAGAATCTCCTGACCCTCAGTCCTTCGCTCTCTTTAGTAGAGAACATAACTTCTTATTGTATTAGTTTTACATGGCTGCTGTAGCAAATTACCACAAACTTACTGGCTTAAAACAACACATATTTATCATCTAGCTGTTATGAAGGTCAAAATAAGTCTCACTGGGCTAAAGTCAAGGTGTCAGCCAAGGAGACTGGGTCCTTCAGGAGGCTCTGAGAGAAAATCCATTTCTGTGCCTTTCTAGCTTCTAGAAATTTCCTACCTTGTCCTGTGGCCCCTTCCTTGCATCATTCCAACTTTTTGCTTTTGTTATTCCATCTTCTGTTGTTCACTCTGATTTTCCTCTCCCTTCTTATAAGGACACTTAATGATGACATTGATCCCAGCCAGCTAATCCAGGATTATCTCCTATCTCCAGATACTAAATCACATCTGCACAATCTGTTTCTAAGGTTTTGCACCACAGAAGGTGCCATGTTGACAGGTTTCAGAGATTAGGATGTAGACATCTATAGGGGGCATTATTTTGCCTGCCACTCCACTCTACCTTTTGTTATCCACTCTCCAGCTGTCTGAAACCAAACAATATAGAAGGCAGAAGAGATTCCCGAGGCCACCCCATGGAGCATTGGAGTGGTTCTCTTCACTTATAGTACTTTGCCTCCATCACTTTCCCTCACCCCTGGATGAGTGGGGAAGGGGCAATATCACTATTTTACACATTAGTAAAAGAGGGAACAGTTAAGAGGTTTTTTTCAATTAGAGGCCAGTCCCTAAGGCTTACTTCTTGTACCAAATAATATTTAAGAGCATTCATTGCTTACATCAGTATTCCAAGTTTTTAGGTTTCTAATTTTTTGTTAATACTCAGAACAGGTGACTTCATTCATTCCTTTAATTGAAAAAAAAAATTTCCCTTCATCAAGAGATAAGAGAACATTATCCTAGTATCTCTGTTATATCCTTGGGGAGAATATGTGGCAAATAACACATATTCATAACCTTAACTATATATAAGTGGCTGGATCTGAACCTGTTTTCAAAGCAATGGAGAGAGACATGGGAGAGGATAAGGCCTAACTAGGGAGGGAAAGTCGTCACCTTGAAGAGTGATTTCTGTACTATTCACATATGGATTAAGCTTGTCACTCTGAATTTCTTTCTTGGGGATTTATTGGGAAGAAAATAAAAATATTTAAAATTTATATGAACCATCCAAATTTCCAAATAGTCTAAATACTTGGTATTTTATTTTATTAAAAAAAATATAGTAGGTGCTCAGTAAATGTTTTTGGTGTGTTTAATGAGTGAATCTCATCATTGGATGATGAAATTTGCCTGACAAATAAATGAAGGATGTTTTCATCTGGGCTTGTTTGCTTCCTCAACAGTCAGTGATGACTTAAAAGAGTCATTTGACTCTTAAATTTGAGTTAAACATAGACCTATGGTCAGAAAAGTGTCAGGTTTGCCTAGGAGACAAAGTTGAAGGAAAATATTTTGCTGGACTCAGTGGGGCCTTCAACAGTGCTCAGAAATAGTCACAAAGTAGTTCCTTCTGTCCACCCACTGTCTCAGTGTAACTCTTATACCCAAGTTTCTTACATGGGGGCAGGGGAGCATCAACAATTACAGAGGGTACTGTGTACCCCAAGGGCAATTGTGGAATCAGAGCCAACAAATGTGTGAACACTCACAGGCCTTTTCAAATAAATTGTTTCATTATACTCTCTCAACAACTTTGTGAAGCGGGTGTCACTCCCATTGCACAGATTAGAAAAACTTGATAGAGGTTAAGTGACCTGATAGAACGGAAGATCCAAGTTTCAGGGCCCTTGTTTTTCGACTCCAATTCCAGTGCTGTTTGTCTTCACCCTGGCTTATCCTACCAGAAATTGCTATTAGGGTAAAGACTGAGGAAACATTGATAGAAGGTCTGCAAAGAAGTGAGGTTATAAATTTAACATATCTTCAAAAGGAGGATTAAGGGTGACAAATGACAAAAAGCAAGGACTGAGCTTTTCGTTTTGCAAAGGGCCACAAAAGCAGAAGCCCTAGCATTTTGAATCTTGGGTCCACCATTTGCTTACTGCGAGACTTTGAACAAGACCCTTACTCCACCTTTGCTCCATCTCCGCATCTTTAAGATGAAGTTAGGGATGACACCTGTTCACAGAGTGGTGGTGGTTGTGAGGATAATACAATAATTCATGCAAATCCAGTTTACGGTACACAACAAATGCTTCAATAAGTGCTAATGATGGTTATTTGAGGGAACTCAAAGATGTCTACAGTGTTTTATTCATTTTTATCAGAACTAGTCTTTCTTTAAGCTTCATTCCTTGTTCCATGGTGCAAGATTTTGAAGTTTTAGATTATTATTTTCCAGATGAATATCCTGATCTGTCAAAATTTAATGCTTTTTCATGTAAAGTTTTCCACTTTAATTTCTCTGTAGAGCTTTAATGTTATTGTTCTTTTTCTGCAACATTTTCAAGATGTCCCGTGTCCTGTTAGGGATATTGTTTTAGTTTGTGTGCCACCACCCTCTCCTGGACCGTTTATAGAGAAGTTATGTATTAAATATGATGAACTGATTATTTAAAAAAAAAGCCATCACTCTTCCCACAGAACACCAGCTAATCATTGTTTAAAAGTGAAAGTGTTAGTCACTCAGTCATGTCTGACTCTTTGCGACACCATGAACTGCAGCCCATCAGACTCCTGTGTCCATGGGATTCTCCAGGCAAGAATACTGGAATGGGGTGCCATTTCCTCCTCCAGGGGATCTTCCCGATCCAGGGATCAAACCTGAGTCTCCTGCATTGCAGGCAGATTCTTTACCATCTGAGCCACCAGGGACTCTTTCAATGATTGTTTAATCATTAATAAAGACAACTGGGGTTTAGTAGAGGTTAGACCCTGTACCACAACTAGGTGGTTCAGGTTCTAGCCTGGCAATGCCACTTACTAGCTGGGTGCCTTTTCTCTGAAATATTCCTCTCTCCTTCCATCTGAGGTGTAGTGATTCTAAGAAGGTTGTGAATCTTTAACTGAGGATGACTCAGTCTGTGAGAAAATGCGTGTCTGGTTAATGTCCTTCCAGATGGTAAACCTGAATAAAATCTTTTGCTTCAAAAATGGAAGCAGGCAAGACAACTGATTTGTCAAATCTGAGTGTTCTTTCACTTTTATTTACAACCTTACTCTCAGGATTGTTCCCTTCTCATTATTTCTCCTGCTTTGTGTCGGCTGAAGATAAAAAACCTTAACCTGGCAGGTGGGATCTCACTTTTACTTTCCTTTCCTCCAGTGCTGGAACAGGAATTCTGAGTGCCCACCTGTGCTTTTGGTATTGAGAACACAGCAGGATATTACGACTTTACCGGAGTCTTATAAAAGACCACAAGGTGGGGATGTTACTCCACAAACTTAGATCTTTTCACAAATAATAATCTTGAGTACCTACTAAGTGCTTGGCATTGTGCCAGGCTCTGGGATTACAGTGATGGATAAAAGCAGACCTTGTTCAGTGGAGTTTGCAGTCCCTTGGAGAAAGCAAATAATTGAATGTGAATTTCACAGTCCACTTAGTTCTGTGGTAACAGAAATGCAGGGGGCTGTGGGCATGCATGGTAAGGACCCTAAATACGATTTGAGAAGATCCGAATGGAGCTCTTGGAGGTTCCTTGGAGAAAACAGCATCCGAGCTGAAACCTGCAGGAGGACCAAGCATTACCTCAGAGCAAAGTTCTAATCTAGGCAGAAGAATTGTATGCCCAGAGACTCAGCAGGAAAAATGAAGTTGGTTTTTTGACACAAGTGAAAAATGTCATATTACAGTTGAAACTTCAGAGTGGAGAGTGGGAAGAGTTGGAGTTGGGCTTATCAGAAAGGAACTTGGCTACATACAATTTTTAGGACAGTGGGAAAGCAGGTCCTCTTATACTGATTTATCCACTTGGAAGGTCTTTCTTATCCTTCTCTAACATAATCCCTGTGTAGGTGTACATGTTGTGTTCTCTAGGAAATGGTCCCTGATCCACCAAGACTGGGCTAGGATCCTCGCCCGTGGGCCGTGTTGTATGCTGTGTGCTTTCCATCCGTCATTTATGTGATGGTTGTCACTGAACCCAGCTGACTGGGATTTGAGTCCTACCTCCCCTGCTTTCTGGTAAGCTTCTGGCTTCAGATTTCTCATTCAGAAAATAAGGCCAGTAATAGCAGTCATCATATAGGGTTTTATGAAACAATCTGGAAGCACTTGGCAGATTGCCCAGTACATAATATGTGTTGAATAAATGTTAGTTGTTGATACTGATCATCCTAAACAGTTGTTGATCTCCATTTCACCAGGGGCTTCCTTGGTGGCTCAGATGGTAAAGCGTCTGCCTGTAACGTGGGAGACCCAGGTTCGATCCCTGGGTCGGAAAGATCCCCTGGAGAAGGAAATGGCAATCCACTCCGGTATTCCTGCCTGGAAAATTCCGTGGATTGAAGAGCCTGGTAGGCTACAGTCCATGGGGTCGCCAAGAGTCGGACACGACTGAGCGACTTCACTTCACTTAACTTCATCCTGGACTGAAATTTCTTAATCTCTTGTCTGCTTATCATTTTATCTCCCAAGATTCTTAAAGACAAGAATCATATCTTATTTTACTATTACAACTCCTGCTCCTACCACCATTCCTGGAAGAGGAAGTGTACAATCAAGTCATCCAATGAATGAGGATATTCATTGTCTTTTCAAGATAAACCTGTGTCACAGTTAAAGCTGTCAGCTGCATGGTGGTGATACTGTTGAAGACTGTGTGTAGTGAGTCCCTCTGTAATCTGTTCCTTTCAGTTCACTCAGTCGTGTCTGACTCTTTGCGACCCCATGAATCGCAGCACACCAGGCCTTCCTGCTCATCACCATCTCCCAGAGTTCACTCAGACTCACGTCCATCGAGTCCATGATGCCATCCAGCCATCTCATCCTCGGTCGTCCCCTTCTCCTCCTGCCCCCAATCCCTCCCAGCATCAGAGTCTTTCCCAATGAGTCAACTCTTCACATGAGGTGGCCAAAGTACTGGAGTTTCAACTTTAGCATCATTCCTTCCAAAGAAATCCCAGGGTTGATCTTCAGAATGGACTGGTTGGATCTCCTTGCAGTCCAAGGGCTTCTCAAGAGTCTTCTCCAACACCACAGTTCAAAAGCATTGATTCTTCGGTGCTAAGCCTTCTTCACAGTCCAACTCTCATATCCGTACATGACTGCTGGAAAAACCATAGCCTTGACTAGATGGACCTTAGTCAGCAAAGTAATGTCTCTGCTTTTTAATAGGCTATCTAGGTC
>SJYX01002255.1:428924-470147 GCA_006410675.1 Oreotragus oreotragus
AGGTTCCTTTTCCATGAGTCATGACTAGCCCTTGAGAAACAGAACAAAGGGTAGTTTTAAAATTTAACTTTTTCTCTTCAAACTCAAGTGATGGAGGAAACATCCACCGCTTGGGTTGGCTCTGGGGCCACGAGGGAAGACCCTTGTTTCAATTTATACTGGATGGTGACTTGAATGTCTTGGAAAGCGGTTAAGGATAGAGTGTAAGATGACATAATTAGGTATAAGTGAATATATCAACTGGAAGTTATTTTAAAATGTCATTTATAAATCCATGCTGTAATTTCTCAACCTATAAATTTACAAAGCCTATAAAATTCAATGATAATTGCTGCATCTTTTCCTTATGGGCTTATTGTTGAGGTGTGGAAGAGAAACACTTGAGCTAATGGACATAAATGTATTTTGTAAATTTTAAAACATCATACAATTATAGATATTATCAGTAATACTGAGTCTTTAATAATTTATTTATTTTGAATTTATATTTACTAATTTAGATGGGATTCTGTCAGCCAGGTTGTATATATGTATGAATGTGTGTGTGTTTTGATTTGCTACTGCTGTATATTTGGTATATCATTATTTTTCAACTGTAAAAGATTTATTTTACATCATCTTTCCTACAATTTTTGAAAAGCAAAACAAAAAATGGTGAGAAGGACTGAAAGGACAGTTGTGAAATGAATACATTAGCATTATGAAGAACTCCTTACATTTTCACGTTTTTCCTCATTCATCTCAAGTAGGTGAAGTTTTCATTGTGGAGTGTGAGACCACAAATCACTGTTTAGGAACTACTGCTTTAGATGCTGCCTTTAAGGATGTATAAAAGTTTTATCACTTAAGATAGTAACATCACAAAAGATAATTTTATAAATTCAGAAAACACTGAAGCACCATTAAAATGTGACTTTAGTCATGACCTCTTAAATTCCTCATGCATTGACCTTTGAGGACAGCCCTACTGTATGATTACCATTTTCAATACTGGTTTATTTGGCTAGTTGAAGTGTGAAAATACTCAAAGAATTAATGCATGGAGTTCTGAGTCTGTAGTAAGTAATAAAAAGAGAAAATTGTGCTCAGATTCTACCTGAATCTGTTTACATTTGGCTCTGCATCTGAGCTGCCCAGAAAACTGGGAGTTTTTGAAGGAACAGGACCATATCCCAGTCTTTTCTATTTCCCGTGATAACAGCCCAAAGAGTGTTTTGTTGTTGTTGTTGTTGCCATTGTTTCTTTTTCACGAAGGCACTGAGAAGTGTTTTGGAAACAAAAATAACATGTAACATTGAGTTTAGATAAATTAGGGCTTCCNGATAACAGCCCAAAGAGTGTTTTGTTGTTGTTGTTGTTGCCATTGTTTCTTTTTCACGAAGGCACTGAGAAGTGTTTTGGAAACAAAAATAACATGTAACATTGAGTTTAGATAAATTAGGGCTTCTCTGGCGGCTCAGGTGATAAAGAATCTGCCTTCTGTGCGGGAGACCTGGGGTGGGAAGATCCCCTGGAGAAGGGAATGGCTACCCACTCCAATGTTCCTGCCTGGAGAGTCCACGGACAGAGGAGCCTGGCAGGCTATAGTTCATGGGGTCGCAAGAGTCGGACATGGCTGAGCGACTCTCACTGTCTGTCTTGGATAATTTAAAATACTACAGTAAGCTGAATGATGGCTCCCAGATATATCTACATTCTAATCCCTGAAATATGTGACTGTTACTTTATAGCAGAAGAGAATTTGTAGATGTGATTAAATTAAGGCTCTTGATATGGGGAGAGTGTCCTGGATTTTTCTGGTGGGCTCAGTGTAATCACAGGTGTTCTTATAAGAGGAAAACAGAAGTCAGAGAAGGTCATGTGATGATAGAAGCAGTGATGTGGTGATCAGAAGACAGAGGAAGGGGTGAGGAGTCAAGGAACACAGGCGGGCACTAGAAGATGAAACAGACAAGAAAAAGGATTCTCCCCTGAACCCCCCCGGGAGGAATCAGTCCTGCCGACGCTGTGATTTTTAATGCAGTGAAAATTGTTTTTGACTTCTGACCTCCAGAACAGTAAGAGAATAAATTTGCCTTAAGTCTCTCTTTGCCATAGTTTGATATTGCAGTAATAGGAAACTTGTGTAGATAGTAAGCAATTCTTTCTGAAGGGGATGTTAGGACTGACATACATACACTAATCTATATAAAATAGACAGCCAGTGAGAACCAGATATATAGTACAGGAACTCTGCTTAATGCTCTATGGTGACCTAAATGAGGAGGGAATCCAAAACGGGGATATATGTGTACCTACAGCTGATTTACTTTGTTGTACTGCAGAAACTAACACAATATTGTAAAGCAACTATATCCCAATTAAAATAAAGATATTGGCTTTTTGACTGGAAATCAAGGAGAGCCTGGAATACTTGCAAATGATGCCACTATTAATATTTAATGCTGTTGCATTCTTTTTTACCCACAAAATATTAGAAAACACTCAAAAGCTGTGTTTGCAACCTAAGTGTCCATCAACAGATGAATAGACAAGGAAGATGTGATATATATATAGATATGTATACACACACACAGAAATACTACTCAGCCATAAGAATGGCATTTTGCCATGTGCAAAAATATGGATATACTTGGGGATAGTGTGCTAAGTGAAATAAGTCACACACAGAAAGACAAATATTATATCACTTGTATGTGGAATCTAAAAAAATTATAACAAACTAATGAATATAACAAACAAAGAAGCAGACTTAGACATGGAGAACAAACTAGTAGTTACCAGTGGGGACAGGGATGGAGGGACGGGCAGAATAGGGGTAGGGAATGAGAGATACACACTGTTAGGCATACAATAAGCTACAAGGGCACTTTTTCAACACTGGGGAATACAGCCAATATTTTATAGCTGTAAGTAGAGTGTAACGGGGAAGGCAATGGCACCCCACCCCAGTACTCTTGCCTGGAAAATCCAATGGACGGAGTAGCCTGGTGGGCTGCAGTCCATGGGATCGCTAACAGTCGGACAGACTGAGCGACTTCACTTTCACTTTTCTCTTTCATGCATTGGAGAAGGAAATGGCAACCCACTCCAGTGTTCTTGCCTGGAGAATCCCAGGGACGGCGGAGCCTGGTGGGCTGCCGTCTATGGGGTCACACAGAGTCGGACACGACTGAAGTGACTTAGCAGCAGCAGCAGCAGAGTGTAATTTTTAAAAATTCATGAATCACTATATTGTGCAACTGTAACTTATTATTTTTGTACATCAACTTCAATTTTAAAAAAAACCAGCTTTGGCCATAGGACCGTGTCTTAGAGATTAATAGAAAGGTTTATTTTCCTGTTCACTTTCTTGGTTTATTATTCCTTTCAGTTTCTGGAGCTGGGGGCATTGTATCCAGTGAATGGGTTTAAATGTATAAAATATGCTTAAATGCACTAAATGAATTTATAATATACTTATAAAAGGCCTACCACATGGTTAACAGCTGTTTTTTTTATGATTGCATTTCCCTAATATGTGAGGTTTATTATCTATTTATGTATTGATCAACTGTTTGAAATTACTTTTCTGTGAATAACCTAATAAACTCCTAAGAAATATTATAACTATTATTTTTTATAATCATATTGTCCTTTAGTTCAATTTTATTCCACTTTATTATGATTATTTTTTATCATCAATGAGTGCTGGATATTATCAAATGCTTTTTAGCACCTATTAAGATAATCATAGTTTGTCTCCATAAATTCCATTAAGGGGATTAAATACATTTTTCAGTTCAGTTCAGTCGCTCAGTCGTGTCCGACTCTTTGCGACCCAATTAATCGCAGCACGCCAGGCCTCCCTGTTCATCACCATCTCGGAGTTCACTCAGACTCACGTCCATCGAGTCCATGATGCCATCCAGCCATCTCATCCTCGACCACCCCCTTCTCCTCCTGCTCCCAATCCCTCCCGTTATCAGAGTCTTTTCCAATGAGTCAACTCTTCGCATGAGGTGGCCAAAATACTGGAGTTTCAGCTTTAGCATCATTCCTTCCAAAGAAATTCCAGGGCTGATCTCCTTCAGAATGGACTGGTTGGATCTCCTTGCAGTCCAAGGGACTCTCAAGAGTCTTCTCCAACACCACAGTTCAAAAGCATCAATTCTTCGGTGCTCAGCTTTCTTCACAGTCCAACTTTCACATCCATACATGACCACAGGAAAAACCATAGCCTTGACTAGGTGGACCTTAGTCGGCAAAGTAATGTCTCTGCTTTTGAATATACTGTCTAGGTTGGTCATAACTTTTCTTCCAAGGAGTAAGCGTCTTTTAATTTCATGGCTGCAGTCACCATCTGCAGTGATTTTGGAGCCCCAAAAAATAAAGTCTGACACTGTTTCCACTGTTTCCCCATCTATTTCCCATGAAGTGATGGGACCAGATGCCATGATCTTTGTTTTCTGAATGCTGAGCTTTAAGCCATCTTTTTCACTCTCCACTTTCACTTTCATCCATATATACATGTGTATATATATAGATAGATAGATACACACACACACAATTTAAAAATGGGCAGAAGACTAGAATAGGCATTTCCCCAAAGACCCACAGATAAACAATGGGCACATGAAAAGATGCTCAAGATCCTTAATCATTAGAGAAATGCAAATCAAGAATCACAGTGAGATATCGTCTCACACCCATCAGAAAGGCTATCTTCAAAAAGACCACAAATAAAAAATGTTGGTGAGGACATGGACATAAGGCGACCCTTGTACACTGTTGCTACCAATGTAAACTGGTGCAGCTACCATGAAAAATAATATGGTGGGTTCTCAAAAAGCTAAATAGGACTACTATAAGATTCAGCAACTCCACTCCTCGGTATATTCACTCCTAGGTGTATCCACTCCTTAGTATATTTCCGAAGAAAATAAAAACACTCATTCAAAAAGACATACGCACCTCAATATTTAAAGCAGAATTATTTCCCGTAGCTGAATATGGAAGCAACCTAAGTGTCCATCAACAGATGGATGGATAAAGAAGGTGTGTGTGTGTGTGTGTGTGTGTGTGTACACACATATATCCATCCAGATGGAGCATTACTCAGCTGTCAATTAATGGTGGTGGGCTTCCCAGGTAGCACTAGTGGTAAAGAATCTGATTGCCAATACAGGTAGACATAAGAGATACAAGTTTGACCCCTGGGTCTGGAAGATCCCCTGAAGAAGAGCTCCACTCCAATATTCTTGCCTGGAAAATTCCACAGACAGAGGAGCCTGGTAGGCTATAGTCCATGAGGTCAAATAATGAAATTTTTCTACTTGAAACAACATGGATGGACTTGGAGGGAACTGTACTTAGTGAAATAAGTCAGGCAAAGAAGGAAATATTTTATATTACCACATATATGATAAAATAGAGATAGACACACTGATATAGATAACAAAATATCAGTGGAATACCAGTGGGAAGAGTTATGATGGAGGGGAAAAATTGGATAAAAGATAGAGAGGTACAAAATACTAATTATAAAATAAATAAGCTGTAAGGATACTGTATAGTATAAGGAATATATTAACATTTTATAATAACTTTAAATGGAGTATAATCTAGAAAAATACTGAATCCCTGTTGTACACCTGACACATTGTATATCAACTGCAACTTTTAAAAAGGGACTAAAAAGAATAGAAAGGGACAGGAGCACTCTCTCTAGAAGCACACACTGAGCAGAGGCCACGTGAGCACACAGAGAGAAACAGCTGTCTGTAAGAAACTGTACGGCTTCAGGGTGACCTTGTACTTCCCACCTGTAGGAGTATGAGAAATAAATGCCTGCTGTTTAGATCACCCAGCTGATGGTAATAGTGTGCATTTTCTTTCAATGACAATCTGAATATCTCTGCATCTCTTTTCCATACTTTTGATGAACCTTCTTCCTTGATGTTACGATTCTTTCTATAAAGGGCATTCATTCCCTTGTTAGGGCCTGAGACTGTTCACTTTGACTGCTTACTGACAAAAATAGGTAAGCAATGTTTGCTGACTAAATCTCGTAGAAAATATTCTGAAAACGCTGTATTTGGTTCTTTTTATTGTGCATAACAATTTTTTTTTTCTTTCACTTCTTAAGTCTCCTCAGAGCCGCCACATTTTTGGTCTGGGATATCTGGACTTCCCTAGAACCTGAAGGGACTATTTGGAGTTCTGGGATGTCCTAGAATGGCTTTAGTACTCAAGAGAGGAGGGAATAATTTAACTACAGAAAGAAAGAGAATTAAATGTCAAGATTAAAGAGGAAGTAAGAAGATTCCTGCTGCTGCTGCTGCTGCTAAGTCGCTTCAGTCGTGTCCGACTCTGTGCGACCCCATAGACGGCAGCCCACCAGGCTCCCCCATCCCTGGGATTCTCCAGGCAAGAACACTGGAGTGGGTTGCCATTTCCTCCTCCAATGCATGAAAGTAAAAAGTGAAGGTGAAGTCGTTCAGTCGTGTCCAACTCTTAGCAACCCCATGGACTTCAGCCCACCAGGCTCCTCTGTCCATGGAGTTTCCAGGCAAGAGTACTGGAGTGGGATGCCATTGCCTTCTCCTAAGAAGATTCCTAGAAAAGCAAATATCTTTTAAAAAAAATTCCCTCACTGTGCCCAAAGAACGCAGAGTACCTGTGAGGAAAAAGAAAGATACCTGCCATCTGAATACCATGCTCCTTACTCTTAAGAGCCATGACCAAGGGTCAGCAACCTGGCATAGCAATGACAGTGACAAATTAACATTTCTGGGGCTCCTGCTTTGGAACAGATTCACTTGGCTTGAGTCCCTCATCAGTGACCATAATGGACTGAACAACTGAAGTTCTTCCATATTTCCTGTATTACCTAATCCCAATCTTTGTGTTGGAAGGGTGACTCTGAGAAATTACTAATATTGCGTATTCTGCCAAATGTGATGATAGGGTACTGGGTTACATTCAAGATAGAAAAGTAAACAGAAACTGCCAATCACTATCACGTTGATTACGGTAGGACCCCTAGCTCACAGTGTCATTGTTTATGTATTTTATATACAGTAATGTGTCTCTGTTAATCTCAGACTCCTAATTTATCCCTCCTTCCCCTTCCCCCTTTGGTAGCCATAAGTTTGTTTTCTATGCCTGTGAGTCTGCTCCTGTTTTGTAAATAAGCTCATTTATTACTTTTTAGCGTCTACGTATAAGTGATACAATATTTGTCTCTGACTCACTTCATTTAGGAGAAGGAAATGGCAACCCATTCCAGTATTCTTGCATGGAGAATCCCAGGGACAGAGGCGCCTGGTGGGCTATGGTCTATGGGGTCGCACAGAGTCGGACAGGACTGAAGCGACTCAGCAGCAGCCGCAGCACTTCATTTAGGATGGCAGTCTCTAGGAGCATCCATGCTGCTGCAAATGGCATTATTTCAAGATGAGAAATTATGAAAGAAACAGGACTGTGTCTTGGAGCTTTCTATTCACAGAGATTTGCAGACTTGATATTTAAATTCAAATACTATTTTACAGCAGGCTATATTCTTAAGAGGTAAACAGCTTTTGGTACATGAAAGTTGATATGATCATTGTGTGAGGAAGGTAATTCATATAATATAAGGTTTTAAAATGCATCATTTTATTTTAATGTCACCTTACAGCTGCTAGTCACGTTATTACATACTTACCAAAGCTGTATCATTATCACATTTTTAAGAAATGAATCCTAGTCCCAACTTGCAAGCCTGAAATATAAAAGACCCAAAAATGCGCAGAAACATAAAAGAAACCAAATCTTATGAGTGTACCATATAAACAAACCTCCACTAAGGGCTTCCCAGGTGTCTCAGTGATAAAGAATCTGCCTACCAATGCAGAAGATGAGAGTTCAATCCCTGGGTTGGGAAGATCCCTTGGAGGAGAAAGTGGTAACCTACTTCAGTATTCAAGTCTGGAAAATCCCACTGACAAAGGAAGCTACAGTCCTTGTGGTCGCAGAGTCAGACATGAGTGAGCAACTGAGAATGCTCATGGATACTGAGGTACTACAGAACCTTTCCTGTGGAACTAACTAAAGGACTGCTGTGCTCTGATTTTTCCCTTTGACTTGGGTCTTTTGACTGACATCTTTTACTAAACAACATTTAAGAATGAAAAGCAATGTAGGCACCCCCTGCACTAAAAAAAGGTTATTTCCATGAGATAACACAGTTGGCTTCATTTTTATTTTCTTCATTACTTCATATGAAAATATGCAATGTAATACTGAATAATTATTTAAAATATTAAATGTACATCTACTTTGTTTCCATGTCTTAAATATAACCAAATTATAGTTCAAAAATTACATTTTTATTATATAAAAATGGCCAAACAAACCAGCTTAGGAGTCTGATAATAAACTTGTGTTTTAATCTTAGGAGAAGCATCTAATATAGATGTATTAGAAATTATAGATGTATTTGTGGTATTTATTTTAATGTTAACTATTCAAGTCCAAGATAGGATGTGTTATAAATCTTTTTTTACCTATTTTTAACTTTTTTCTCACTTTTTTTTCTCTCTGTAGTATAGCAGCAGAGAAGGTAATGGCAACCCACTCCAGTATTCTTGCCTAGAGAATCCTGTGGGCAGAGCAGCCTGGTGGGCTGCTGTCCATAGGGTCACAAAGAGTCAGATATGACTGAAGTGACTTAGCATGCATGCATGCATTGGAGAAGGAAATGGCAACCCACTCCAGCATTCTTGAAATTACATTTTTATTATATAAAAATGGCCAAACAAACCAGCTTAGGAGTCTGATAATAAACTTGTGTTTTAATCTTAGGAGAAGCATCTAATATAGATGTATTAGAAATTATAGATGTATTTGTGGTATTTATTTTAATGTTAACTATTCAAGTCCAAGATAGGATGTGTTATAAATCTTTTTTTACCTATTTTTAACTTTTTTCTCACTTTTTTTTCTCTCTGTAGTATAGCAGCAGAGAAGGTAATGGCAACCCACTCCAGTATTCTTGCCTAGAGAATCCTGTGGGCAGAGCAGCCTGGTGGGCTGCTGTCCATAGGGTCACAAAGAGTCAGATATGACTGAAGTGACTTAGCATGCATGCATGCATTGGAGAAGGAAATGGCAACCCACTCCAGCATTCTTGCCTGGAGAATCCCAGGGACGGAGGAGCCTGGTGGGCTGTCGTCTACGGGGTCACACGGAGTCAGACATGACTGAAGTGACTTACCGGCAGCAGCACAGTATAGCAGGAAATATTATACGTTAGTCTACATAATACCTAACATCCTACATTTCTTATTTTTACTAATAAAACTTCAGTTGCTGATATAACAAGAATTGTTCCCCTTTGCTCTCTCATGGTATCTTTGTTGTATATTATTTAGTCACTAAGTCATGTCCAACTCTTTTAGACCCAATGAAGTGCAGCATGTCAGACCTCTCTATCACTATCTCCCTGAGTTTCCTCAAACTCATGTCCATCAAGTCGGTGATGCCATCAAACTATCTCATCCTCTGTAACCCCATTCTCCTCTTGCCCTCAATCTTTACCAGCGTCAGAGTCTTTTCCAATGAGTCAGCTCTTTGCATCAGGTGGCCAAAGTATTGGAGTTTTGGCTTCAGCATCAGTCCTTCAGTGAATATTCAGGACTGATTTCCTTTAGGATGGACTGGTTAGATCTCCTTGCAGTCCAAGGGACTCTCAAGAGTCTTCTCCAACACCACGGTTCGAAAGCATCAGTTCTTTGGCATTTAACCTTCTTTACAGTCCAACTCTCATATCTGTACATGGCTACTAGAAAAACCATTGCTTTGACTATATGGACCTTTGTCAGGAAAGTAAAGTCTATGCTTTTTAAAACACTGTCTAAGTTTGACATAGCTATTCTTCCATTGAGCAAGCATCTTTTAATTTCGTGGCTACATATAATGTCATTGTTGCATATACTGTTCTTATATACATAGTAATCATATAATGGCTTATGTCTACAAAGGTACCTCCAAAGGACAGCCGATTGTTTTCCATTAAAAATTTAAAATAGCTTTTATTATAGTATGCCCCATTATACATACAAGTGATAGCACTCAGCAGTGGATATAAACAGTAAAATTTTCAGAGAAAAGTGAACATCAGCTATTAGCATTACTTCATTGTGAGAAATCTCTATTGCATATTAAAGACTTCAGAAATGTGATTATAGGATTGAAATAAAAGAACTGCAAGGGGAAAAAAGCCTATTCTGTGACCTCCAAACATTTCTTGTGTCTGTTGTACTTCTTATTTTTTTAAAAATTCCTAACAAGACTATATATTGTGAATGTCTAATCCAACTGTGAGTTATGGGACAGTGTTTGAATTTTCTGTTGGTTTTTGGGGATTCAATGCATACCAGATTGATATCAATACATATTTCTTTCAAGTGGCCAAATCAAGATATTATGCCCAGGTGTGTTTTAACACACTGGTAGAAAATCAAAAAAGTATTTCCTATACATTCTTCTTCAAGAAGAGTATATGATAATGATAGACAAGAATCCATTTGATTAAACCAAGACTTTAGTAATTTTAGGAAAGTTTTTTTTTTAAGGTTAAACAACTTTATTATTTGCTATTATTCTCTTTCTATATTTTTAGATATAAGACATAATTTCTGGCTTCCCTGGTGGCTCAATGGTAAAGAATCTACCTCTCAATGCAGGAGACGTGGATTTGATCCTTGGTCTGGGAAGACCCCACATGCCTCAGAGCAGCTAAGGCCATGTGCCACAAGTATTTAGTTTGTGCTCTAAGCCTGGAAGCAGCGATGACTGAGCTGATGTGCTATAACTACTGAAGCTCATGAGCAACTAGAGCCTGTGTTCTTCATCAAGAGAAGTCACTGCAAAGAGAAGCCTGTGCACCACAACCTGAAGGAGCCTCGATTCTTCCACAGAGAAAACCCTGTGCAGCAGTGAAGGCCCAGCATCACCAAAACAAATAAATACAATTTGTAAAGAAAGACATATTACTTTCAAGTCAAAGGTACACAGTTTGTTGCTATGTTTCATCAGTTCTGCCTCATCTTTCTTTCCTTCTTTTCCAAAATAATGGAATTCAAAGCAATGTCTTTTGACCTCAAATTATGCTGTGGGTAATTAGGAAATAAATGATCGTTCAGTTCAGTTCAGTCGCTCAGTCGTGTCCGACTCTTTGCAACCCCATGAACCGCAGCACACCAGGCCTCCCTGTCCATCACCAACTCCCGGAGTTCACTCAAACTCATGTCCATCGAGTCAGTGATGCCATCCAATCATCTCCTCCTCTGTCGTCCCCTTCTCCTCCTGCCCCCAATCCCTTTCAGCATCAGGGTCTTTTCCAGTGAGTCAGCTCTTCGCATGAGGTGGCCCAAGTATTGGTGTTTCAGCTTTAGCATCAGTCCTTCCAATGAACACCCAAGACTGATCTTAGGTCACTATATTTTTAGCAAATCACCAGAAACAGATAGTTACATAGTCACTGGGAGTTGACCAGGTACAAATTCAAAGAGGTAATAATGGATTTTTGCCAAAAAGTTCTAAAAAGCAACAACTACAGTTTTAAAATAGTAACTAAACCAAAAATAATATGTTATTTATGAGATAGTTCTACTCATGGTGGAAGAAGCAATCTTGAGAAAGAAGAATGGAACTGGAGGAATCAACCTGCCTGACTTCAGGCTCTACTACAAAACCACAGTCATCAAGACAGTATGGTACTGGCACAAAGACAGAAATATAGATCAATGGCACAAAATAGAAAGCCCAGAGATAAATCCACACACATATGGACACCTTATCTTTGACAAAGGAGGCAAGAATATACAATGGAGTAAAGACAATCTCTTTAACAAGTGGTGCTGGGAAAACTGGTCAACCACTTATAAAAGAATGAAACTAGAACACTTTCTAACACCATACACAAAAATAAACTCAAAATGGATTAAAGATCTAAACATAAGACCAGAAACTATAAAACTCCTAGAGGAGAACATAGGCAAAACACTCTCCGACATAAATCAGAGCAGGATCCTCTATGACCCACCTCCCAGAATACTGGAAATAAAAGCAAAAATAAACAAATGGGACCTAATTAAACTTAAAAGCTTCTGCACAACAAAGGAAACTATAAGCAAAGTGAAAAGACAACATTTAGAATGGGAGAAAATAATAGCAAATGAAGCAACTGACAAACAACTAATCTCAAAATATACAAGCAACTTATACAGCTCAATTCCAGAAAAATAAACGACCCAATCAAAAAATGGGCCAAAGAACTAAATAGACATTTCTCCAAAGAAGACATACGGATGGCTAACAAACACATGAAAAGATGCTCAACGTCACTCATTATCAGAGAAATGCAAATCAAAACCACAATGAGGTACCATTTCACACCAGTTGGAATGGTTGCGATCCAAAAGTCTACAAGCAATAAATGCTGGAGAGGCTGTGGAGAAAAGGGAACTCTCTTACACTATTGGGAATGCAAACAAGTACAGCCACTATGGAGAACAGTGTGGAGATTCCTTAAAAAACTGGAAATAGAACTGCCTTATGACCCAGCAAGTCCACTGCTAGGCATATACACAAAGGAAATCAGATCTGAAAGAGACACGTGTACCCTGATGTTCATCTCAGCACTGCTTATAGTAGCCAGGACATAAAAGCAACCTAGATGTCCATCAGCAGATGAATGGATAAGAAAGCTGTGGTACATATACAAAGTGGAGTATTACTCAGCCATTTAAAAGAATACATATGAACCAGTTCTAATGAGGTGGATGAAACTGGAGCCTATTAAACAGAGTGAAGTAAGCCAGAAAGAAAAACACCAATACAGTGTACTAACGCATATATATGGAATTTAGAACGATGGTAATTATAACCCTGTATGCGAGACAGCAAAAGAGACATAGATGTATAGAATAGTCTTTTGGAACCTGTGGGAGAGGTTGAGGTTGGGATGATTTGGGAGAATGGCATTGAAACATGATTAATATCATATATGAAATGAGTCGCCAGTCCAGGTTCGATGCATGATAATGGATGCTTGAGGCTGGTGCACTGGGACAACCCAGAGAGATGGTATGGGGAGGAAGGAGGGAGGGGGGTTCAGGATGGTGAACACGTGTATACCTGCGGTAGATTCATGTTGATATATGTATGGCAAAACCAATACAATATTGTAAAGTAATTAGCCTCAAATTAAAATAAATACTTATATTAAAAAATAATAAAATGTTCTCATGCAACATATCCCCCAGTGTGATTTCTTGGTAAGATTTTCTCTTCTATAATGGTTGTCACTCATCTAGAGGCAGATGTCCTGGAGTGTGAAATCGAGTGGGCCTTAAGAAGCATCACTACAAACAAAGCTAGTGGAGGTGATGGAATTCCAGCTGAGCTATTTCATATCTTAAAGATGATGCTGTTAAGAGTGTTGCACTCAATATGTCAGCAAATTTGGAAAACTTGGCAATGCTCACAGGACTGGAAAATGTCAGTTTTCATTCCAATCCCAAAGAAGGGAAATACCATAGGATGTTCAAACTGCCAGACAAGTGCACTCATTTTGCATGCTACTGAGGTATGCCAGCAAATCTGGAAAACTCAGCAGTGGCCACAGGACTGGAAAAGGTCAGTTTTNCTTTCTGGAGTTATTTCTCCACTGATCTCCAGTAGCATATTGGGCACCTACTGACCTAGGCGTTCATCTTTCAGTGTCCTATCATTATGCCTTTACGTACTGCTCATGAGGTTCTCAAGGTAAGAATACTGAAGTGGTTTGCTATTCCCTTCTCCAGTGGACAACATTATGTTGGAGACTGGAATGCAAAGTAGGAAGTCAAGAAACACCTAGAGTAACAGGCAAATTTGGCCTTAGAGTACAGAATGAAGCAGGGCAAAGGCTAATAGAGTTTTGCCAAGAGAATACACTGGTCATAGCAAACAGACTCTTCCAACAACACAAGAGAAGATGCTACACATGGACATCACCAGATGGTCAATACCAAAATCAGATTGATTATATTCTTTGCAGCCAAAGATGGGGAAGCTCTATACAGACAGCAAAAACAGGACCGGGACCTGACTGTGGCTCAGATCATGAACTCCTTATTGCCAAATTCAGACTTAAATTGAAGAAAGTGGGGAAAACCACTAGACCATTCATGTATGACCTAAATCAAATCCCTTAGGATTATACAGTGGAAGTGACAAACAGATTCAATAAATTAGATCTGATAGAGTGCCTGAAGAAGTATGGATGGACGTTTGTGAAATTGTACAGGAAGCAGAGATCAAGACCATACCCAAGAAAATGAAATGTAAAAAAGCAAAATGGTTGTCTAAGGAGGCCTTACAGATAGCTGTGTAAAGAAGAGAAGCAAAAAGCAAAGAAGAAAAGGAAAGTTATACCTATTTGAATTCATAGTTCCAAAGAATAGCAAGGAGAGAAAAGAAAGCCTTCCTCAGTGATCAGTGCAAAGAAATAGAGGAAAACGATAGAATGGGAAAGACTAGAGATCTCTTCAGGAAAATTAGAGATACCAAGGGAACATTTCACTTTAAGATGGGCACAATAAAGGTCAGAAATTGTATGGAACTAACAGAAGCAGAAGATATTCAGAAGAGGTAGCAAGAACACACAGAAGAACTATATAAAAAAGATCTTCGCAACCCAGATAATCATGGTGGTGTGATCACTCCCCTAGAGCCAGACATCCTGAAATGCAAAGGCAAGTGGGCCTTAGGAAGCATCACTACGAACAAAGCTAGTGGAGGTAATGGAATTCCAGTTGAGCTTTCAAATCCTAAAAGATGATGCTATGAAAGTGTTGCACTCAGTATGCCCGAAATTTGGAAAACTCAGCAGTGGCTATAGGACTGGAAAAGGTCAGTTTTCATTCCAATCCCAAAGAAAGGCAATGCCAAAGAATGCTCAAACAACTCCACAATTGCACTCATCTCACACACTAGTAAAGTAATGCTCAAAATTCTCCAAGCCAGGTTTCAGCAGTATGTGAACTGTGAACTTCCAGATGTTCAAGTTGTTTTTAGAAAAGACAGAGGAATCAGAGATCAAATTGACATCTGCTAGAACATTGAAAAAGGAAGAGAGTTCCAGAAAAACATTTATTTCTGCTTTAGTGACTATGCCAAAGCCTTTGACTGTGTGGATCACAATAAACTGTGGAAAATTCTGAAAGAAATGGGAATACCAGACCACCTGACCTGTCTCTTGAGAAACCTATATGCAGGTGAGTAGGCAACAGAACTGGACATGAAACAACAGACTAGATCCAAATAGGAAAAGGAGTACCTCAAGGCTGTATATTGTCACCCTGCTTATTTAACTTTTATGCAGAGTGCATCATGAGAAACGCTGGGCTGGAAGAAGCACAACCTAGAATCAAGATTGCTGGGAGAAATATCAATAACCTCAGATATGCAGATGACCCCACCCTTATGGCAGAAAGTGAAGAGGAACTAAAAAGCCTCTTGATGAAAGTAAAAGAAGAGAGTGAAAAAGTTGGCTTAAAGCTCAACATTCAGAAAACGAAGATCATGGCATCTGGTCCCATCATTTCATGGCAAATAGACGAGGAAACAGTGGAAACAGTGTCAGACTTTATTCTGGGGGGCTCCAAAATCACTGCAGATGGTGATTGCAGCCATGAAATTAAAAGATGTTTACTCCTTGGAAGGAAAGTTATGACCAACCTAGACAGCATATTAAAAGGCAGAGACATTACTTTGCCAACAAAGGTCCATCTAGTCAAGGCTATGGTTTTTCCAGTAGTCATGTATGGATGTGAGCGTTGGACTGTGAAGAAAGCTGAGTGCCGAAGAATTGAGGCTTTTGAACTGTGGTGTTGGAGAAGACTCTTGAGAGTTCCTTGGACTGCAAGGAGATCCATCCTAGGTATTCTTTGGAAGGACTGATGCTAAAGCTGAAACTCCAGTACTTTGGCCACCTCATACAAAGAGCTGACTCACTGGAAAAGACTGATGTTGGGAGGGACTGGGATGGGAGGAGAAGGAGATGACAGAGGATGAGATAGCTGGATGGCATCACCAACTCGATGGACATGAGTTTGAGTGAGCTCTGAGAGTTGGTGATGGACAGGGAAGCCTGGCGTGCTGCAATTCATGGGGTAGCAAAGAGTTGGACATGACTGAGTGCCTCAACTGAACTGAACTGAAGGTTATGCTCAAAATTCTCCAAGCTAGGCTTCAGCAGTACATGGATCAAGAACTTCAAGATATACAAGCTGTGCCTACGAAAGGCAGAGGGATTAGATCAAATTGCCAATATTTGCTGGATCATAGAGAAAGCAAGGATTCCAGAAAAACATCTACTTCTGGTTCAATGACTATGCTAAAGCCATTGACTGTGTGGATCACAACAAACTTTGGAATATTCTTAAAGAGATGGGAATAGCAGACCACTTTATCTGTCTCCTGAAAAACCTGTATGTGGGTCAAGAAGCAGCAATTAGAAACTAACATGAAGCAATGAACTGGTTCAAAATTGGGAAAGGAGTATAACAAGGCTGTATATTGCCACCCTGTTTATTTAACTGATATACAGAACATATCATGCAAAATGCTGGGCTGCATGACTCACAAGCTGGAATCAAGAATGCTGGGAGAAATATCAACAATCTCAGATATGCAGATGACACCAATCTAATCGGAGAGTGAAGAGGAACTAAGGCACCTCTTGATGAGCATGATAGAGGAGAGTGAAAAAGCTGACTTGAAACTCAACATTCAATAAATTAAGATCTTAGTATCTGGTCCCATGATTTCATGCAAATAGAAGGGGAAAAAGTTGAAACAGTGACAGACTTTACTGTCTTGGGTCCCTGAATCACTGCATATGGTGATTGTGGCCATGAAATTAAAAACAAACAAGCAAACAAGCAAAAAACAACACTTGCTCTTTGGAAGGAAAGCTACGACAAACTTAGCTTACTAAAAAGCAAAGATATCACTTAAAGGTCTGTATGGTGAAAGCTATGTTTTTTCCAGGACAGATCTGAGAGTTGGGCCATAAAGACGGCTGTGTGCTGAACAACTGATGCTTTCAAATTGTGGTACTGGAGATGACTCTTGTCCCTTGGACTGCAAGGAGATCAAACCAGTCAATCCTAAAGGAGATCAACTCTGAATATTCATGGAAAGACTGATGCTGAAGATCCAATACTTTGGCCATGTAATGCTGGGAAAAATTGAAGTCAAAAGGAGAAGAGGGCTGCAGAGGATGAGATGGTTAGATAGCATCACTGACTCAATGGACACATATCTGAGCAAACTCCAGGAGTTAGTGAAGAACAGGGAAGACTTGCATGCTGCAATCCATGGGGTTGCAAAGAAATGGACATGATTTAGTGACCGAGCAACAACAGCAAATCATGGTGTTCCTTCAGTGGGGCTTCCCAGATGGTGCAATGTAAAGAATCCACCTGCAGTTCAGAAGATGCAAGTTCAGTCTCCAGGTCTGGAAGATCCCCTTGAGGAAGAAATAGCAACCCATTCTAGCACTGTTTCCTGGAAAATTCAATGGACAGAGGAACATGGTAGGCTATTGTTTATGTTGTTGCACAGGGTCACACACCACTGAATTCACACACACAGACACACCAACGTTCCTTCAGTAGGTAATGAACCCAGAATTCACTTAAAAATGATTCTTGCATGATTGTATTGAATAAACATGGCTTTCTTTTTCTCTGGATCATTCCTTCCTTTATTTCTACAATGTTTCCAATATTTCTTGCATCATTTCATGCCTTCCTAAATCAGCTTTTCACTCTCCCTCTGTCTCTTATACACATACACACATACTCATTCCTCCAGTTATGTGTATATCAATTACAGATCTGTAAGTTTACAAACACAGGCATATAAAAAAATCCACATTTACTTGCTTTCTTTATAATGATGCTCTCTCTTTCAAAAAGTAGGATATAAATTTTGATAATACCAAGAACTGGGTCCAGGAACACACCATGCTAATGTGGTATTTTTCTTACTCTAGCTCTGCCCCTGTCTTCCCTATTTTTGAGTCCCTAAAAGAAAAATATTCAAAAGCAGAGACATTACTTTGCCGACTAAGGTCCGTCTAGTCAAGGCTATGGTTTTTCCAGTAGTCATGTATGGATATGAGAGTTGGACTGTGAAGAAAGCTGAGTGCCAAAGAATTGATGCTTCTGAACTGTGGTATTGGAGAAGACTCTTGAGAGTCCCTTGGACTGCAAGGAGATCCAACCAGTTCATTCTGAAGGAGATCAACCCTGGGATTTCTTTGGAAGGAATGATGCTAAAGCTGAAACTCCAGTAATTTGGCCACCTCATGTGAAGAGTTGGCTCATTGGAAAAGACTCACGCTAGGAGGGATTGGGGGCAGGAGGAGAAGGGGACGACCGAGGATGAGATGGCTGGATGGCATCACTGACTCGATGGACGTGAGTCTGAGTGAACTCCGGGAGTTGGTGATGGACAGGGAGGCCTGGCGTGCTGCGATTCATGGGGTCGCAAAGAGTCGGACACGACTGAGCGACTGAACTGAATTGAAAAGAAAAATAAAATAACTGATTTTGCTCTTTGAAATTAATAGCAATGTAAGCAATTTTGTGAAATCTATATTACCTTGATGCTAAATCGGATATACATTTCCACAGAAAAAAATTGTTGGCTAATTCTACTCTTGAATTTTAATGCAAATGTCAAATAAATTATTATCAAATTGAATTCAAGAGACTATAGAAATAATTAGGGAAAATCACTACCAAGTATAGTTTAATCCCGGCAATGTAACAGATGTTTTAACCTTCAGTTCAGTTCAGTAGCTCAGTCATGTCCAACTCTTTGCAACCCCATGAATTGCAGCACATCAGGCCTCCCTGTCACCAACTCCCGGAGTTCACCCAAACCCACGTCCATTGAGTTGGTGATGCCATCCAGCCATCTCATCTTCTGTCGTCCCCTTTTTCTCCTGCCCCCAATCCCTCCCTAGGCAATTGCTTTAACCTAGATAGCATATTCAAAAGCAGAGACATTACTTTGCCGACTAAAGTCCGCCTAGTCAAGGCTATGGTTTTTCCAGTAGTCATGTATGGATGTTGAGAGTTGGACTGTGAAGAAGGCTGAGTGCCGAAGAATTGATGGTTTTGAACTGTGGTGCTGGAGAAGACTCTTGAGAGTCCCTTGGACTGCAAGAAGATCCAACCAGTCCATTCTGAAGGAGATCAACCCTGGGATTTCTTTGGAAGGAATGATGCTAAAGCTGAAACTCCAGATCTTTGGCCACCTCATGCGAAGAGTTGACTCATTGGAAAAGACTTTGATGCTGGGAGGGATTGGGGGCAGGAGAAGAAGGGGATGACAGAGAATGAGATGGCTGGATGGCATCACTGACTCGATGGACGCGAGTCTGAGTGAACTCCGGGAGATGGACTGCAAGAAGATCCAACCAGTCCATTCTGAAGGAGATCAACCCTGGGATTTCTTTGGAAGGAATGATGCTAAAGCTGAAACTCCAGATCTTTGGCCACCTCATGCGAAGAGTTGACTCATTGGAAAAGACTTTGATGCTGGGAGGGATTGGGGGCAGGAGAAGAAGGGGATGACAGAGAATGAGATGGCTGGATGGCATCACTGACTCGATGGACGCGAGTCTGAGTGAACTCCGGGAGTTGGTGATGGACAGGGAGGCCTGGCGTGCTGCAATTCATGGGGTTGCAAAGAGTCGAACACGACTGAGCAACTGAACTGAACCGAACTGAATTCAGCAAATAGCCACAAAATTTTAATGCCTAATAAATGACCATATTAATATGCATATAAAAAGAGTGGTTAAAGTTTAGTAATTCAGAATATTTAAAACATCTCAGTGAATAAGGAAGAAATTTATTTTTTTCGATAAAAGATACTTGTCAAAAAATATCATATAATGGTAATGTCAGAAGATATCTCAAAAGTTGGGAGCAAGACATGGACACCTTTATCATCTTATTCAACATTGTTCTAGAAACTTTGGTGTTCGGGTCCTTTAATGGACCAGAACCTGGAGATCCGGAGTCAAAGATAAGAAAGAAAGAGAGAGAGAAAGAAAGAAAGACATGGGAACCCAAGCTCTGATGGAGCAAAGGTGCTCTAATGATCTTTCTGTGAGTATATAGGCTGTTGTACAAGAAATTTCTTTCGACAATGATAAAGATCAGAAAACCGAACGTACAGCAACTGTTACCAAAGGAACAAGGGATTAATAATGGTCACAAAGTCAGCAGACAATCCATATCACAAGAAAGAGGCTTGAGACTAAGCAGTTTTGTCATAAGGAGAATGTTTACTGAAGGAGATTCAAGCCTATCTCATCCTATGACCTCAGTCCTGGGAGTGGCGTGCCAGTTCCACTGGTTTCTGGCAACAGAAACTGATAAGGAACAGAGGGTTTATGAGAAACAGCAGGCAGGAATCCTCCTGTTAAACATTCCCTGACACTTTGGTAATACAATAAGATAGAATGAGAGAGAGATTAAGAATTAGAATAAATCAAAATAAAGGTTTTGCTCACTTAAATATTTATATATTCATACGTCAAACCATGAGAACCCACAAATTATTACAAATTAGCCAGTGACTTCAACTTTATGCATATGTAAGTTTATTACACAAAAACCAATCATTTCTCTATAAAAAAAACTTCAGGAAATAGATATTTTAAGGTTATTCAAACAGAAATAAAAATTGTAAATCACCTGGGAATAAAATGAACAGAAGTCATGAAAGAATAATGAAAAACTTTTTAAATGTTATGGAAAGACACCAAGAAAGATTTAAAACCTAGGAATATTTTTAAGGAATATACTATCTTTAGGGATTTCCCTGGTGGCTCAGATGGTAAAGAATCTGCCTGCAATGCAGGAGATCTGCATTTGATTCCTGGGTCAGGAAGATCCCTGGAGGAGAGAATGGCAATCCACTCCAGTATTCTTGCCTGGAGAATTCTATGGACAGAGGAGCCTGGCAGGCTATATGTCCATCAAGTCACGAAGAGTCAGACATGACTGAGTGACTAACACCACCACCAAACTATCTTTAAAGGATGGAAAAACAATACAATAAGGATAGCAATGTTTATAAGCTAATCCTATCAACATCTGAATTGAGGTTTTTGTAAAATTTAAAGTGTTCTCCAAATTCATAAACGTAAAATATGGAGAAAAAAGAAAAGTACATTCTATATCAAAATTTTTGTCAAGTTTTAAACTATATGCTACTGACATAAATATAAATACATATACCAATGGACAAAATAAATATTCATTCATTTTTAGAAGCTTTGTAGGTGGAAGCTGGTGTTACAAATAAGTAATGCTAGAAAACTGGAAATAGTAAAGTTGGGTTACTGTTTTATTTACAAAAACAATTAACCATGTAACAATCATATAACACAAGAAAGGTTAGGCGAAAAAGAGCTGATTTAATAACTTTGGCAAACAGTATTTTCACATTATGCCATAAGACTAAAGACAAAAAGAACAGTACATAACCACTGGACTCTACAGGATAAATTTACTTTTCACAGGGGCAAGAGCTGTTTTCAGAACTACTGTACGTCTATACTAAGGTTGGAAAAAACATTTTTAGGTGTGTGGAATCAGTTTATCATTGCCATCAACAGATAAAGAAGCTAAGGGGAAGTGAAGGAGGATAAGATGACTTTTTGGGGTGAATTAGAGTCAGAGATTGGAGAGGGTAATGGCACCCCACTCCAGTACTCTTGCCTGGAAAATCCCATGGAAGGAGGAGCCTGGTAGGCTGCAGTCTATGTGGTCGCTAAGAGTCGGACAGGACTGAGCGACTTCACTTTCACTTTTCACTTTTGTGCATTGGAGAAAGAAATGGCAACCCACTCCAGTGTTCTTGCCTGGAGAATCCCAGGGACACGGGAGCCTAGTGGGCTGCCGTCCGCACAGAGTCAGACGTGACTGAAGTGACTTAAAAAAAGAGTCAGAGATAACAGTATTCACTAAAGCTTATGATTATATGCATGAGGAAGTATCTCAAAAATCTACATTGAGCGACTCAAAAAATATCAATTACTTCTAAAAAGCATCGATGCTATGAAAAACAAGGAAACATTGAGAAACCTTCACAGATCTTAAGAGACTAAACACACACACCATCTAAACGCACTGCATTATCAAGAAATGAATCTTGGAATAGCAAAAGGATGTTAGCATAAAACTGATGAAATCCAAATAAAGCCTGTGGTTTAAGTTAGCAGACTTGTGCCAATGTTAATTTCTTAATTTTGATAAAGATGGCATAATTGCATAATTACATAAAGTATTAACACTAAGGGATGCTGGACAAACGGTGTACTGGAAACTTTAGTGCTATCTTTGCAATTTGTCCCTAGATTTAAAATTATTTCAGATTAAACTAAGTTGAAACAATTTGGTTTAAATTTTATGAAATTCTGTGTTCCTCTTTTCCTCTAAATGTAAGACAGTCAATCAATCAAGTTTCACAGTAGTGTCTGATTCTGCAACCTCATGGACTGCAGCAAGCCAGGTTACCCTGGCCATCACCAACTCTCAGAGCTTGCTCAAACTCATGCCCATCAAGGCACTGATGCCATCCAACCATCTCATCCTCTGTCAGCCCCTTCTCCTCCTGCCTTCAACCCTTCCCAGCATTGGGGTCTTTTCTAAGGAGTCAGTTCTTCGCATCAGGTGGTAAAAGTACTGAAGCTTCAGCATCAATCCTTCCAATGAATATTCAGGACTGATTTCCTTTAGAATGGACTGATTGGACCTCCTTGGTGTCCAAAGGAGTCTCAAGAGTCTTCTCCAACACTATAGTTCAAAAGCATCAGTTCTCCAGTCCCTAGCTTTCTTTACGGTCCAACTCTCACATCCATACATGACTATTAGAAAAATCATAGCTTTGACTAGACAGACCTTTGTCAGGAAAGTAATGTCACTGCTTTTTAATATGCTGTCTAGGTTGGTCGTAGCTTTTCTTCCAAGGAGCAAGTGTCCTTTAATTTCATGGTTGCAGTCATCATTGGCAGTGACCTTGGAGCCCAAGAAAATAAACTTTGTCACTGTTTCCATTGTTTCCCAATCTATTTGCCACAAGCTGATGGGACCAGAAGCCATAATCTTAGTTTTTTGAATGCAGAGTTTTAAGTCAGTATTTTCACTCTCTTCTTTTACTTTATTTGTAAGAAAAGCTAGCAATGAATTATATAAAATGTGAATCTTATTTTTACCTAAGTCACTTGTGTAGAAATAGTGTCAGCAAACATGTTTATTTAGTAAAATTACATTATGTGAAATATGACCTCCTTATACAACCTAACTTCCCAGCAAATGAGAATTCTTTAACTGCATATTAAATTAATTGAATGCTTTCTTTTAAGGGATTTTTTTTTAATTAAATGACAATTTTTTTTCTAAATAACTGACACATATTTCTGGAGTTAATAAAAATATCTGCTCACATAAAATAAACAGAAAACCTGTAGAATTAAATGACAATGATCATGTCTTTGGCAATTTTCTCTTTATCCTATTTATTAACACAATATTTCACTTTGAGAAACAGGTGCTGATGAAACAAAATTTATGAAACAAGGCTTGATATTGAATTATGTTTTTAATAATCAAGACAAGAATTACACAGCTAATCCAGAACAACAGAGTCAAAAAGTAACCTCTATTTGTATTTGTTTTATATCTCTCATTTGAATCATGCATGTGTGTATGCATATATGTGTATGTGCATATGTGTCCATGATAGGATTGTATAATACTTATGTTTATTTCATGAGCAGCCAGTTAATGGATATAGATAATGAACTACACTGGGATTTTAATTGGCTCTCAGCCTAAGGCACATAAGAATTAAACTTCATATTAATTATTAATTTTCTACAGTTCAGTCAATACTCTCATCTCTTTTACATACTTCAAGTATTTATCAGGTCATCATATTTTCCCAATTTTGATTATTATAGAATCTCTGTGCTTTAGTACAATCATTCATAAACTTTAGGATGCATTTAGCATGCACTTGGAGCTTCTATTAAAACACATTGTGTCATGACCCATTTTCAGAATTCCTGAATCAATCGGCCAGGATAGACTGTGAGAATGTGCGGTTCTAAGTAGTCCTTAGCTGATAAAGAAGCTAGAGGCACACTAACCATACATTTTTATTGTATCTGTTGGGTGTTTCTGTTTCCAGTATTAAAAGCAGGTATTTCAAGCTTGTTTTTCTTTCTCTTGACATCCAATGTGGCAAGAAGGAATTACAAAATGGTACTTCCAAATACTTTCTTTAAAATGAATCAACATTTAAAATGAGAGTAGATTTGCAAAGTAAGAACTGCTATTTTTACAAAGGTCATTCATTTCTCAAGAATTCTAAATCAAATTAACCATCATTGGATAAGACATCTATTTATCTCATCTGAGCCACCAGGAAAGCCTCTATTTATCTCTAGAACAGTACATTTTATAAATCAATATCTGGTTGAGTAAAGTATGAATCAGAGAGCTTCTGAGACAAAACAGGATTCTTCTTGCATATTGTCCTGCTTCACCTGAACAATGAGAACCCATAAGTTCCCATGAACAATGAGAAACATCTGCTAAATAGTAATTTCAAAATGTCCCCATGGACATTGCTTTCTGAGTGGTATATAAGAAAGCTTTAAACGGATGCAGCTTAACTGAAAATAAAATATCCCTTATGCCAAAAAGACATACTTTGGGATGGCAAATTCTGTAGAATAGGAAGACATTTAATGATTATATTTAACAGGAGCCCATGTTATATACAGATTTGGGTAGAACATTAAAATGATTATTTACAGCTTTATTTTGAAGTTATCAAATATAGTTTACATATTTATATCCAGTCTACATATTTTTTAAGCAAAGAAGGGATATGATGGACTATACTCCTTAAATGATTAATACATGCTTTAAAAGGCAGCTTAACAAAGAGGTGTCATGTTTTAAAATTTATATTTCTAAAATGTATATCTGTAAATGGATTAGTATCACATTTCTGCTATTGTTTTTATCATTTTTGTTATTGTTATGATCTAATGGCATGAATGAGGCTATCACATCAGCAGAGTCACAGGAATTATATTAAAAATACTTTTTTTGTTGTTAAGGTGATTTGTTAATATCATTTTTATACTAGTTTTACAACAATATTGAAATAAATACAGTTTTCCCAAATACCCCCATCCCCATTTATGCATACCCTCCCCCATTATTCACTTCATTGACAAAAATATATATATATTTTTTTCTACCATAATTAACCTGCATTGACAAAGCATAATTACCCAAGGTTCATAGTGTACCTTAGCATTCACTTGCAGTGATGTACATTGTATGGGTTTAGACAAATGTACAATGAAATACAATCTTCATTAAAATGCCATGTAGAGTATTTTCACTCACTTGAAAATATTTTTATAGCTCCAACATTTCATCAACTGATAGCTTATGATCCAAAAAGTACAAGTATTTATCTACTTATGGCATTTCCAATGATTTCATCTAAGACTTGATTGAAATTATCGAACCCTATGTAAAAAGATCTTCATCTAATAAGATGAATGCATTTCTCCTTGTCATCTCCTTTGAAAGCGTATGTAATATTTGAAATTATTGCAAATGATCATGAACTCATTGGAAAATATAAAATACTAGTTTAGTGATGCATTGAGACTTTCAAATGGCTGTTTCTAAAATTTATTATTAATAGCAGCTATCTTTTATTGGATTTTGTTGGACCATGGTGCTAATTGATTTTTTCTGAGAATTCTTTTTCTTTGTATTTTCTTTATATTTTAAAGTTTACAACTGTAAAATTAAATAAAGTTTTTCAAGAATGGCATTTACTTGGAGTTTCTGTCCAAATTTTTTTCATATGCTATTTTAAAATACCCTTATAACGTTTGTTACCATCACTTGAAGTTCTACAACCAATAAAATTCATTTATCATTGAACACAGGCATAACTTGATTATACTCATTGTACAAATAAATTAAGATAGTAAAGTTTGGAAAATTTTATTTTCTACCAAGTAACGAACATATAGAGATTATCTTGGAAATACAATCTTGAGTTTAATTTTCATTCCTGCAAAGAAGCAACACGTAGTTTCTCAAACTCTTTGAGTCTATGGTATCAAGAGAAATTGATTCTAGAAAGGGATGGGGATTCTTTGTATTTTCTTTATATTTTAAAGTTTACAACTGTAAAATTAAATAAAGTTTTTCAAGAATGGCATTTACTTGGAGTTTCTGTCCAAATTTTTTTCATATGCTATTTTAAAATACCCTTATAACGTTTGTTACCATCACTTGAAGTTCTACAACCAATAAAATTCATTTATCATTGAACACAGGCATAACTTGATTATACTCATTGTACAAATAAATTAAGATAGTAAAGTTTGGAAAATTTTATTTTCTACCAAGTAACGAACATATAGAGATTATCTTGGAAATACAATCTTGAGTTTAATTTTCATTCCTGCAAAGAAGCAACACGTAGTTTCTCAAACTCTTTGAGTCTATGGTATCAAGAGAAATTGATTCTAGAAAGGGATGGGGGTAGATCTCTGTCCTATTTCGGTCTTTCACTTTCGTTTACCTTAAAATCTAAACTACATTTCGATTTCCCTCTCCTTTTGTTTCATGGTACCTTATGGTTTCCTATTCTTCAGGTTTTATCTGACATACAATTTATGATTATTCTGACTTTTGCCTAAAATGAAAGAGTCTCTGGAGATATTCTATCTCCATTGACTAGTAGGTTAGTGTTGCTTTCAATTAAATTAGTTTCCATTTCAGAATAAACATTTAACTTCATCAAGTCTTAGATTGCCACTTCCTGTTCCAGAAAAACATCTATTTCTGCTTTATTGACTATGCCAAAGCCTTTGACTGTGTGGATCACAATAAACTGTGAAAATTTTGAAAGAGATGGGAATATCAGACCACCTGACCTGCCTCTTGAGAAACCTATATGCAGGTCAGGAAGCAACAGTTAGAACTGCACATGGAACAACAGACTGGTTCCAAATAGGAAAAGGAGTACGTCAAGGCTATATATTGTCACCCTGCTTATTTAACTTAAATACAGAGTACATCATGAGAAACGCTGGGCTGGAAGAAACACAAGCTGGAATCAAGACTGCTGGGAGAAATATCAATAACTTCAGATAGGCAGATGACCCCACCCTTATGGCAGAAAGTGAAGAGGAACTAAAAAGCCTCTCGATGAAACTAAAGAGGAGAGTGAAAAAATTGGCTTAAAGCTCAACATTCAGAAAACGAAGATCATGGCATCTGGTCCCATCACTTCATGGGAAATAGATGGGGAAACAGTGGATACAGTGTCAGACTTTATTCTGGGGGGGCTCCAAAATCACTGCAGATGGTGACTGCAGCCATGAAATTAAAAGACGTTTACTCCTTGGAAAGAAAGTTATGACCAACCTAGATGGCATATTAAAAAGCAGAGACATTACTTTGCCAACAAAGGTCTGTCTAGTCAAGGCTGTGGTTTTTCCAGTAGTCATGTATGGATGTGAGAATTGGACTGTGAAGAAAGCTGAGTGCCAAAGAATTGATGCTTTTGAACTGTGGTGTTGGAGAAGACTCTTGAGAGTCCCTTGGATTGCAAGGAGATCCAACCAGTCCATTCTAAAGGAGATCCATCCTGGGTGTTCTTTGGAAGGACTGATGCTAAAGCTGAAACTCCAATACTTTGGCTGCCTCATGCAAAGAGCTGACTCATTAGAAAAGTGAGTCCCTCTGATGCTGGGAGGGATTGAGGGCAGGAGGAGAAGGGGATGAGAGAGGATGAGATGGCTGGATGGCATAAACGACTTGATGGACATGAGTTTGAATGAACTCTGGGAGTTGGTGATGGACAGGGAGGCCTGGGCGTGCTGCAATTCATGGGGTCACAAAGAGTCCGACATGACTGAGCAACTGAACTGAACTGAAAGTCAGTAGAAAGTAGCATTTTTCAGGTGTTTAACGGACTTAAAGGGCTTCCCTGATAGCTCAGTAGGTAAGGAACCTGCCAGCAATGCAGGAGATACCAGTTCAATTCCTGGGTCGGGAAGACCCCCTGGAGAAGGATAAGCTACCCATTCCAGTATTCCTGGGCTTCCCTAGTGGCTCAGCTGGTAAAGAATCTGCCCACAATGCAGGAGATCTGGGTTCAATCCCTGGGTTGGGAAGATCCCCTGAAGAAAGGAAAGGCTACCCACTCCAGTATTCTAGCCTGGAGAATTCCATGGACTGTATAGCCCATGGGGCCCCAAAGAGTTGGACATGACTGAAAGACTTTCACTTTCAGCTGACTTAGACTTTGACATTGAAAACTTTGGTTAAAGACAGAATTTGTATAAGCCCATTCAAAAAAATCTTCTCTTGACCTTTATACTATTTCTCTTCTCAAATCTATTAAGAGTTTTCCATCACTATTACCCTAGTAAAAACCCAGGTATACTCATTCAGCTGACAGATATAACCAGAATTTGAACTTTTAATATATACGCTCATGAAAAAAAAAGTGAATGAGAAAAAAATACTTTTACTATTTATGCCTGCTTGACTTTCCTAAGATATATATGTTTTATTTAGTGTCCTGAGTTCAGGAGCCACTGCTGATTAAATCATTATGGTATCTTTTGTTCATTTGCTACTTTTCCATGGTTGACTTAAACTGTTGTTTCTAAAACTTTTGCTTTTTTCTTAACAATTTTCTATCTGATGGTTGATCTCCTAAAATCAGGCAAGTACCACTAGAATAGTATATGTCTTTGTTCACAAGGCTTTGAGCTATCTGGGACAAATCAATTGCACTTGGATCATTTAGGTTTTAGAAACTTAACAGTCTCTTCCAACTTGTTCAACTTGCCATCCTAGAGTTTGGGTAAAGCAGGTTGCAATGAGCCAGGTATTGCCTTGGAAGAACTCAGATGATTAAATTCTACCTGAATCAAGATGGTACTTACTTTTGCTTTCTAAGCAGTAATCCCAGAGAGGAAATGAGTGAGAATAAATCTAGCGTTCAGGTAAAAATAAACACCGACCAACAGAAGGCAGGAAGACTCAAATTATTCCTGAAGATTAACAGCATCAGCATCAAGCTGCTATTGACCAAGGACAGAAAGTTTTTTTGCAAACAGAACCTCAGGAAAGAGATAAGAATACAAGTAATTAGGGAAAAGTAGTATTTAGCTGTTTCTTTTCTTTGCCATCACCTACTCTTCAAATTAAACCATTATTCTCCTTCCTCTTATTCTCATTTTCTATGTTTCACACTTAAAATTCAAATGTGATGTGTCTCAAGGAAGAAAAGTAGGCTGAGCTGTCAGGAGAGGAAAGGAAAAAGTTGCTAACATGAGCTGATGCAACTAACGAGTGTTAGGATGAGAAATTACATAAAGAACTGACTTTCTTTCCAGGCTTCTTGTATTCCAGATCAATTCTTTAGCACTAACAGGCTTTCTCCACTGTCCTCCTTCCAGAGAATCCTGAATTCTAAGAAAGCAAGACTAATTATATTGGCTACAAGGCTAATATGCTTTCTGCATATCTACAGAAAAAAAAATTCTTTATACTTAAAAAATGTTTCCCAGAGACATCCTGGGTGGCCCAGTGGTAAAGAATCTGTCTTCCAATGCAGGGGATATGGGTTTGATCCCTGGTTGGGTAACTAAGATCCCACACACTATAGGGGATCCCCTGGCTGGGGAGCTAAGCCTCCACGTCACAACCAGAGAAGACTGCACACTGCAACAGAGAGTCTACATGCTGCAACAAAGACCCAGCACAGTAAAAAAAAAAAAAAATTTCCAGAATCAATAAATACATATGTGTTAAATAACTGCAAACCAAATACAACAGGTTTTCACAGCTTAAAAAATATCATGTTGATAAATTAACAATATCACAATACAGAATTCAGCCTGCCATGGTGAAAGGGCAATAGGGACCAGAGACTATGGAGGCTAAAGGGAAAACAGATATTTCTAGAAGATTAGAAATTATGTTTGAGGTTCAGAAATTTTCTTGGTCATTACAATGTGGCCATTAAGTCTTTAGAGCTATAAAGATGGTTATCAGAAAGACCTAAGATTTTCTCAAATCTCAAATCAGGTGTCTGGGCTTTACAGATCGCTGGAATTCTACAAATGAATGAAGTATTTATAAATAATATTTCAGAAATAGGTTACCAAATATATGCCTAAACTGGTCTGGCTGATGCCTCAAATTTCTCCAAAATAAATCAACTCTGTTGGCTTGATGCTCTGTAACATTTTGTACTGTTAAAATTTGTTTAGGTTTTAGCTGAATTCCAAGTTACAGATGGATTCCTAACAGTAGGGCCAGTGGAGAAAAGAAACTGGTGACAGGGAAGGTCTGAGCAATGGAGAGAAAGAGACCCCACTGATGTGAAAAATGGCAATGTATCTTACAGGTGGGTGGTTTGACTACTTCCTAAGTTGATTAAGAGGAAGACTTAAAGGAAAATCACCATTGTGCCCTACTATTTTTTATTATGCTACAATTGAATGGTTAACTTTTTAAAATACCTGATTAAAAAATTTAATTCCTGATATTTTATTTGGAATGGTAAGAGGAAAAGTGCTATACTACAATGACTTATTTTTCCTTTCCCCTGTACTCACAGTGGAAAATTCCAAAACTAAGATGGTCTATAAAACAGTGCAGATGTGGGTTGTATTTTTATACTGAATCATCAAGCAAGGAAAGGAAATAGACACTGTCAATGAATTTTCACAAGTACACAAACTGAGTTGTTCATGTTACAAAAAAATATTGTAGGCTGGGGAGCTAAGCCTCCACGTCACAACCAGAGAAGACTGCACACTGCAACAGAGAGTCTACATGCTGCAACAAAGACCCAGCACAGTAAAAAAAAAAAAAAATTTCCAGAATCAATAAATACATATGTGTTAAATAACTGCAAACCAAATACAACAGGTTTTCACAGCTTAAAAAATATCATGTTGATAAATTAACAATATCACAATACAGAATTCAGCCTGCCATGGTGAAAGGGCAATAGGGACCAGAGACTATGGAGGCTAAAGGGAAAACAGATATTTCTAGAAGATTAGAAATTATGTTTGAGGTTCAGAAATTTTCTTGGTCATTACAATGTGGCCATTAAGTCTTTAGAGCTATAAAGATGGTTATCAGAAAGACCTAAGATTTTCTCAAATCTCAAATCAGGTGTCTGGGCTTTACAGATCGCTGGAATTCTACAAATGAATGAAGTATTTATAAATAATATTTCAGAAATAGGTTACCAAATATATGCCTAAACTGGTCTGGCTGATGCCTCAAATTTCTCCAAAATAAATCAACTCTGTTGGCTTGATGCTCTGTAACATTTTGTACTGTTAAAATTTGTTTAGGTTTTAGCTGAATTCCAAGTTACAGATGGATTCCTAACAGTAGGGCCAGTGGAGAAAAGAAACTGGTGACAGGGAAGGTCTGAGCAATGGAGAGAAAGAGACCCCACTGATGTGAAAAATGGCAATGTATCTTACAGGTGGGTGGTTTGACTACTTCCTAAGTTGATTAAGAGGAAGACTTAAAGGAAAATCACCATTGTGCCCTACTATTTTTTATTATGCTACAATTGAATGGTTAACTTTTTAAAATACCTGATTAAAAAATTTAATTCCTGATATTTTATTTGGAATGGTAAGAGGAAAAGTGCTATACTACAATGACTTATTTTTCCTTTCCCCTGTACTCACAGTGGAAAATTCCAAAACTAAGATGGTCTATAAAACAGTGCAGATGTGGGTTGTATTTTTATACTGAATCATCAAGCAAGGAAAGGAAATAGACACTGTCAATGAATTTTCACAAGTACACAAACTGAGTTGTTCATGTTACAAAAAAATATTGTATTATAATGTATATGTACCACATAAGCATAGCTGGTAAAGAGCTTATAACTATTATTATTTTGCATCCTAAAAAGACTATAAGCTAATCTTACAGCTACCTGAAACCCGTAATTTTGAATGACATTCACAGAGAATACAACATTGAAAATTTTTTTAGGTACTAATCAGCCAGAGTTGCATGAGACTTGCTTGAAATTCTAAGAAATTCACTATTTTGAAGTTTTAAAGGGAAAAGCAGTAAATTTTCAAACAATTATTGCTTGTAAGCCTGAGATGAAATGATATGCTATATTTTTGCTGGACAAAAGCAGGTTTCAGGAACACAGTCATTTGCTCTTTTTGAAGGCATTCCTAGTTTTACAATAAAGTCACACAACTTATGTTTTGCCCTGTGTGGTATTTTGAGTTTACTATCAAAAGAGCCTTAGGGAATACATTGAATTAGACCCCACTGTGACCTTTTCTTTCATCGGAACCTTCCATGCATAATACACTTTAATACTGGAGTTGCATACAGATTCAGCAACTAAACATATGAACATTAAAAATATATGCCTGAAGACAAACCAAACTTATGTATTGTGACAACCATTAAAACTGTGTTGCATTTCCTTCCTTTCGAATCACTGTAAGCTGGAGAGGTAGGAAAGGGGATACTTTCACGGCTAAGAACCTTATTTTCCTCTATTTCGACAGAGGTGTATGACAGCTCAAACTTTATGAAGATCATAAGTCACTTTAGGTCCAACCTCACATATTTTTTTTCCTTTTTTCCTTGGCTTTTAGACCATATTCCATCCATATTTCATAACTTTTGAGTGCTCTGCTTGTTTTATTTAAAAAAAAACACAAAACAGAATTCATTCTTTCTGAGTTTCCACAATACTGTTCACCTCTTCTTCTCAATATGACAACTGTTCTTCAATCCTCTAGATATATTCTTCTACATCAGCATTATCCAAAATGATGTGATAAAGCTGTCCTATGCAGATTAGTTCTGAGATCTGAGTTAGGAAAGACTGAATTCTAGATTCTCCTCTTTTAGATCTGAGTTAGCAAAGGCTAAATTCTAGACTCTACTCTCTTAGAGAGTCACCACATACATTCCCCATTAAAGATTTATTTAATTTTCTCAGAAAATTAAAATTAAGAAGTAAAATTGCCATATAAACATATACTTATCAAATTTATTTGATTATAATTATTTTCCATGACACACATGAAAATATTAGGGAAAGATATAGTGACAGTAAATACTATCTTAGATTATAATCTCTTGAACAGCTGCAACTCTTGATTATTGGCTTCTAACATACAAACTATTCAAAAGGTATACTATTAACAAGAAGACAGTATTCAGGACAGAGTCAGTATTCTGAATTACAGACTTAGAGAAAACAGTGGTTTTAATTCCTTCATATCCAATAAGCATAGGCTGCAGTGACTCAGAGATTTTCCACCAATACCTAAAGTTAAATGAAGACCTTTGAAAGCTTTCCTTATTTTATAGGTATTAAAATAGCCAACTCTTTCTTTGTCACTCACCTGGAGATTTTTTCTATACAAAATAGAAGAAACCATATAAAAATGGACTATAATGAAAACTTAACAACCAACAGAATTGGACCTTATCAAGTTAAATGGCACAGTCTGAGCAAATAAGCTATGTAATACCAAGCAATATTTTTAAAATATAAAACACTTTTAAGGTAGTGGAATCCAGCTGCAGATAAGCAACTTCCTGAAAACTGCCCCTTATAAACATATAGATAGTTAAAAGATTGATCTTGAATGGCAGCTCTTCTTCACAAATAAGTCTCAAAGAGCTAGAGATTCTTAAAAAGGATACAGTATATTTAAGCCAAGAGTCTTTCATGCTAGAATCCTATTTGACTATAAACATAATATATAGAACATAGACACAACACACCTATTGTGTATTTCAGATTAGTAGGTTTTTTTTTTTTTGTATGCTCAAAAATATTTTCTTTTTATGTTAAGGATAGTCTATTCCTATTTTGCACTATAGTGGAGTCTAGCTATGAGTTCTCTTTATATAAAAATAAAGACTATGTTGAGCATATTTTCATTCTTTAACATGGTAAGCGCCTTCCCATTTCAGGATCTTCAAGACTCTTCTCCCATTTTTACTGGGCTTCCCCTACTCTTTTTTTCAAGTTTTAGCATAAATTTTCTTTTTCCGGACAGTTTTATCAAAATTCTAAAGTTAATCTTGGCACCTATTTTTACTCCTTCATTGCATACTCTATTTTTTGCTTTTGTAATACTTGTTACAACAATAATTAACTAATTATTCCTATAATTACACATTTTGTGGTTATCTCATTATCTAAAGTATTTACATTAAGTTCATAATTATGATCCCCAGTTCTTAGGATACCAAGCACATAATATGTCACCAAGAATTTTTTTTTTAGTAAATAACAGAAGGGAGTAATTATGGTACCTGTTAGTTTTAATCTACATGAACATATTTATGAAGGTATTTCGTTGTAACATTTACACTTTATCATCCTCTGCTATTTCAATTTTATCAGAGTGTTCGGTAACCTTCCTGTTCTTTCCTCAGACAGTTCTTGGTAGGTAAGATAACTTAGACACTCAGGATAGTTCCACCTTCTTGCTACTACTAGTCAAATTAAATTATGATCCCCATGTCCTTTGTCAGAAAGGGCCAGTACAATAGTATTATTCTTCTCTGCTTTGCGCAATTTTCCAGTTAACTCAAACAGGAGTTTCTCTCTCCTATCCATGAGAATAGACATCTCCTAGCAGTTCTGATGGAGAAGGCAATGGCAACCCACTCCAGTACTCTAGCCTGGGAAACCCCATGGACGGAGGAGCCTGGTAGGCTACAGTCCATGGGGTCGCGAAGACTCAGACATGACTGAGCAACTTCACTTTCACTTTCATGCACTGGAGAAGGAAATGGCAACCCATTCCAGTATTCTTGCCTGGAGAATCCCAGGGATGGGAGCCTGGTGGGCTGCCTTCTATGGGTCACACAGAGTCGGACACAACTGAAGTGACTTAGCAACAGCAGCATTTCTGAATTGNGAGAAGGAAATGGCAACCCATTCCAGTATTCTTGCCTGGAGAATCCCAGGGATGGGAGCCTGGTGGGCTGCCTTCTATGGGTCACACAGAGTCGGACACAACTGAAGTGACTTAGCAACAGCAGCATTTCTGAATTGTTTTTCTAGTTACTCTCTAAAAATTATACTTTTTATAATTGCTGAGGACTGCTGAGTCCAATGCAGAAAATCTGAGATCGGGAAAGACTTCAAACTTAAGGATAAGCATCCTACAAAGCTGGTTGTCAGTGGTTTGTATAAATATTTTAATGTTTATGCAAAAAATGATAAGATAGATGGCACTGCTGATGTCTTTAAAGGAGACAAACTGAAACACAAGAAAGAAATAAAAAACAACTCAATCAAAAAATGAGCAGAAGACATATACATGGCCAAAAAGGACATGAAAAAAATGCTCAACATCATTAATGATCAGAAAGTTGTAAATCAAAACTACAAAGAGGTATCGTCTTTCACTGGTCGGAATGGCCATCATCAAAAAATTTACAAACAAAGCTGGAAAGGGCACACAGGAAAGGGAATTCTCCTGCATTGTTGGTGGGAATATAAATTGGTACAACCACTATGGAAAACAGTATGGAGGTTCCTTAGAACTAAAATTTCCTTAGAACTAAAAACAGAACTACCATTTGATCCAGTAATCCCACTCAAAATCCCACACACAAAAAATTTCTTTTTGCCAGAGAAAACCGTAATTCGAAAATATACGTTCACCCCAATGTTTATTGCTACACTATTTACAACAGCCAAATCATGGAAACAGCCTAAATGTCCACTGGCAGAGGAATGCATAAAGAAGATGCAGTACATATATACAATGGAATATTAGTCACAAAAAAAGAATGAAATAATGTTACTTATAGTAAAAAATGATGGACCTAGAAATTATCATACTAAGTGAAGTCAGACAGAGAAAGACAAATATAACATGATATTACTCTTATGTGGAATGTAATTTAAACATGATATAAATGAATTTACTTAAGAAACAGATTCACAGACTGTGAAGACAAACATACAGTTACCAAAGGAAAAACATGGCAGGGTAGGGATAAATTAGGAGCTTGGGATTAACATACACACACCACTACATATAAAATAGATAACCAACAAGGATCTACTGCATAGCACAGGGAACCCTACTCAGTGTTTCAATATTCTATGATAACCTATATGGGAAAAGAATCTGGAAAAGAATGGATATATGTATATGTATAACTGAATCACTATTCTATACTCCTGAAAATAACACAGCATTGTAGGTCAACTATATTTCAGTAAGATTTAAAATAATTTAAAAAAAGAAATAAGCAAATAATAATTCTCAAAGCTCCTCAGATAAAATGACCAAAAGATTCAGGGCATGAGGGGTATGAAGTGTTAACTGCTCAGTTGCGTCCAACCCTTTGTGGCCCCGTGGACTATAGCCCACCAGGCTCCTTTGTCCATGGAATCCTCCAGGCAAGAAGACTGGAGTGGGTTGCCATTCCCTTCTCCAGGGGATCTTCCCAATCAAGGGATCAAACCTGGATCTCCTGAATTGCAGGCAGATTCTTTACCAATGAGCCACCAGGGAAACCCTAATAATGCACTAATACAATTAGCAAAGAGGTGACTTTAGCAAAAAGTATGAAATAAAGTACAAAACTGGCATGTAATAGACATAGATGAGTAGAATATAATTCATAGTTCATAAATAAAATCATACACTTATGGCCAACTGGATTTTGAAAAGAGTACCAAATCCATTTAATAGGAAAAGAACAGCTCTTCAGCTAATGTTGGTACAATTGGATTTCCAAATGCAAAAGAATTAAATTGAATTATTATACCATATAAAAAATTAATTCACAATTAATCAATAACCTACATGGAAAAGCTAAATTCATAAAACTATTAGAATAAAATATAAGAGTTAATTTTCATTATTTTGATTTGGCAATAGAGTCTTAGCTGTGATACTAACAGCATGAGCAACAGGAAAAATAATAGATAAACTGGACTCCAAAAGTGTAGAAAAATTTTGGGCATCAAAAGACATTATCAAGGAGGTTGAAAGAAAACTTAAGAGACAGTAATAATAGGAAATATTTGCAGATCATGTAACTAACAAGGAGAACTTATAAAATTCAACAACAAAAAACAACTCAATAAAAACCTGGGTAAATGACTTTTCTAGATCAATGAAGATATACAAATGACTGAAAGCTCAAGAAAAGATGTTCAACATCATTAGTTATGAGGAAAATGCAAGTCAAAATCACAAGGAGATACCATTTCATAATGACAAGCATGGCTGCTATTTTGCTTAGTCATTCAGGTGTGTCCAACTCTTTGTGACCCTTCGGACTGTAGCCTGCCAGACTCTTCCATCACTGGATTTTTTAAGCAAGAATATTAGAGTGGGTTGCCACCTCCTTTCTCCAGTGGAACTTGCTGACCCAGGGATCAGACCCATGTCTCCTGTATCTCCTGCATTGCAGGCAAATTCGTTACCTGCTGAGCCATCAAGGAAGTCCCACAAGTATAGGTGTAAGCAAAAAATGGAAAAGAACAGGTGTTGGTTGTGAAGTGGAGAATCTAGAGACCTTCTATTAACACATCGCTGTTAGAAGTATAAAATGGTACAGTCACTGTGGAAAACAGTTTAGCTGGTTCTTTGAAAAGTTAAACATACAATTAGTACACAATCCTGTAACTCTATTTCTAGATATATACCCAAAAGAATTGAAAAGGGGGACTGAAGGAGATATTTCTATATCAGTGTTTATTTCAGCATCATTCACAACAGTTAAAAATTATAAACAACATAAGTATCTGGGAGTTGGTGATGGACAGGGAGGCCTGGCTGGAGAAGGAAATGGCAACCCACTCCAGCGTTCTTGCATGGAGAATCCCAGGGACGGGGGAGCCTAATGGGCTGCTGTCTATGGGGTCGCACAGAGTCAGACACGACTGGAGCGACTTAGTAGCAGCAGCAGCAGGGAGGCCTGGCATGCTTCGATTCATGGGGTCGCAAAGAGTCGGACACGACTGAGTAACTGAATTGAACTAAAGTGTCTATCAACAGATGAATGGGTAAACAAAATGCATATATCCACACAGGAGAGTTTTATTCAGCCTTAAAAAGAAATGACATCTATGATGCTACAAAATGGATAAACCTTGAAAACATGGGTGAAAGTAGCTGCAGACAGAATGACAAATATTCTGATTTCACTGATATGAAATATAAAGAATAGAAAAATTCAGACAGAATGTAGATTAGAGTTTACCAAGGACTGAGTTGAGAAGACACTACGGAGTTATTAAATGATTTTTCATCAACACCCCCCTAAAAAAAAAAATCTGAAATACAGAATTGCTCTTTGGAGTAATGAAAAAGTTTTGGGAATAGATAATGATGATAGTTGCACTGTGAATATAATTAATGTCATTGATTATTTTTGACTAAAAAATAATTTAAAAAGAAAATTTTACATTATACATGTTTTACTATAGTTTATTTAAACTAATATAATTAAAAGGGCTTCCCTGATAGCTCAGTTGGTAAAGAATCTGCTTGCAATGCAGGAGACCCCAGTTTGATTCCTGGGTCAGGAAGATCCACTGGAGAAGGGATAAGCTACCCAGGCCAGTATTCTTGGGCTTCCCAATAATAAAATTAAAATATATTAAATATTATAATAAAGAATATAATTAATGCAGATTAATTTTTTTTTTACTAAGATCATGCATATCGTAAAAATTCTACTGAAAAACAAAGAGGGAGGGGGCTGTCCTAAGATGGCGGAGGCTCAGGACAGGGAGGCCACTTTCTCCCCCACAAATTCATCGAAAGAACATTTGAACACTGAGCAAATTCCACAAAACAACTTCTGAATGCTGGCAGAGGACATCAGGCACCCAGAAAGGCATCCCATTGTCTTTGAAAGGAGGTAGGACAAAATACAGAAGATAAAAAGAAAGACAAAAGAGGGAGGGATGGAGATCCATCCCAGGAAGGAGGTCTTAAAAGAGAGGGAAGTTTCCAAACAGCAAGAAACACTCTAACCAGCAGGTCTGTGGCAAACCTTGGAATCTCAGAGAGCAACATAACCAGGAGGAAAAATAAATAACTATTTGAAACCCACAGATTAGTGCCTAACAGCAACTCCCAGCGGCAAAGCAGCCCAGATGCTCGCATTCACCACTATCAAGCAGGGGCTGGACAGGGAAGCATGGGCTGCATTGCCTAGGGTAAGCACCGGGCCTGAATGCCCCAAGGGCAACCTGAGGAAACTAACTTGAGAGAGCAACCCAGACTGTGGGATAGCTATCCTGCGAAAAGCCCTAACCTAGGACACTGCCAGGCCCACTCACTGGACAAAGGACTAAGCAGGGCTAGCTGGCTAGGGGTGGGCCCATCCCCCTGCCAGAGACAGACAGGCGAGGGCAGCCAGAGCCGGAAGGGGGCAATCACGGCCCCAGAGAGGCATCCTCTACCAAACTGCAAGCAGGCTTCATCGCTAACCAAGACTTCCTGGAATTCTGGACAGTTGACATCTGCTGGGAGGGTCGCAACCAGAGATCAGCTCCCCAGAAGAGACACACGGCACGCCTGAGAAGGCATACCCATTGTACACCCAGAAAACTGAGCGGCTGGGACTGGGGAGGCGATAAGACACAGCCTCCAACTGGGGGCAACTGCGCTCGCCAAGCATCTGGTCACCTGAGCTGCTCGGAACTGGGAAGGGCACAAAATGCAGCCCCACATGAGTCTGCACCTTTGTGTAGTACCCAAGAACCTGAACCTGAGCAGCTTAGACCTGGGAAGTGCACACAACCCAGGGCCCACCTCAGACAGTTCCTGGAAGGGCAATCTAGAGCCTGAGCAGTGTAGATTGGGAAAGCACACATGCCGTGAGCGGGGGCAAGCCCAGTGTGGCCCAGACACTGCGAGCACTCCCCACACACGCCAGTGACCTTTGTTTGCAGCGTTCCTCCCTCCGCACAGCACGACTGAACAAGTAAGCCTAAAAAAAGTGACCACCACTCTCCCCTTGTGTCAGGGTGGAAATTAGACACTGAAGAGACCAGCAATCAGAAGAAGCTAAAATAAACAGAAGGAACCACTTTGGAAGTGACAGGTGCAATAGATTAAAACCCTGTAGTTAGCACCTACTACATAGGAAGGGGCCTATAGATATTTTAAAGTATAAGCCAGATCAAGGAACTATATGAAACTGAACTGACCCCACACTGTCTGCAACAGCTCCAGAGAAAGTCCTAGATGTATTTTTACTATTATCATTTTTTAAATTTGTTAATTTTTAAGTCCTCTATTACTCCTTTAATTTTCATTTTTATAACCTACTATTCAGTTCAGTTCAGTCACTCAGTCGTGTCCAACTCCTTGCGACCCCATGAATCGCAGCACGCCAGGCCTCCCTGTCCATCACCAACTCCCGCAGTTCACTCAGACTCATGTCCATCGAGTCCGTGATGCCATCCAGCCATCTCATCCTCTGTCATCCCCTTCTCTTCCTGCCCCCAATCCCTCCCAGCATCAGAGTCTTTTCTAATGAGTCAACTCGTCGCATGAGGTGGCCAAAGTACTGGAGTTTCAGCTTTAGCATCATTCCTTCCAAAGAAATCCCAGGGTTGATCTCCTTCAGAATGGACCAGTTGGATCTCCTTACAGTCCAAGGGACTCTCAAGAGTCTTCTCCAACACCACAGTTCAAACGCATCAATTCTTTGGCGCTCAGCCTTCTTCATAGTCCAACTCTCACATCCATACATGACCACAGGAAAAACCATAGCCTTGACTAGACAGACCTTAATTTGGCAAAGTAATGTCTCTGCTTTTGAATATGCTATCTAGGTTGGTCATAACTTTTCTTCTAAGGAGTAAGTGTCTTTTAATTTCATGGCTGCAATCACCATCTGCAGTGATTTTCAAGGCCAAAAAAAGAAAATCTGATACTGTTTCCACTGTTTCCCCATCTATTTCCCATGAAGCGATGGGACCGGATGCCATGATCTTCGTTTTCTGAATGTTGAGCTTTAAGCCAAC
>SJYX01002255.1:471214-565812 GCA_006410675.1 Oreotragus oreotragus
CTGAGGTTATTGATATTTCTCCCTGCAATCTTGATTCCAGCTTGTGTTTCTTCCAGTCCAGCGTTTCTCATGATGTACTCTGCATACAAGTTAAATAAGCAGGGTGACAATATACAGCCTTGACGTACTCCTTTTCCTATTTGGAACCAGTCTGTTGTTCCATGTCCAGTTCTAACTGTTGCTTCCTGACCTGCATACAGATTTCTATTATTATTATTTCTATTATTACCTTGTAAAAAAAAAAACCCTACTTTTAAAGCAAACTTCATATATATATATATTTTTTTTTATAATTTTGTAACTTTGTTTTGTTTTTTTAATATTGTAATTTTGAGACTCAAACCTCTACTCAGTATTTTTAATCTTTGCTTTTCAGTATTTGTTATAAATATTGTACCTTCAACAACCCAATCTTCGGTACCCATTTTTACTTGGGAGCAAGATTACTGGCTTGATTGCTCTCTCCCTCTTTTGACCCTCCTTTTTCTCCACCAGGTTGCCTCTATCTCTTCCTTTCCCCTCTCTTCTCTAGCCAACTCTGTGAANTTTAATCTTTGCTTTTCAGTATTTGTTATAAATATTGTACCTTCAACAACCCAATCTTCGGTACCCATTTTTACTTGGGAGCAAGATTACTGGCTTGATTGCTCTCTCCCTCTTTTGACCCTCCTTTTTCTCCACCAGGTTGCCTCTATCTCTTCCTTTCCCCTCTCTTCTCTAGCCAACTCTGTGAATCTCTTTGTGTGTTCTGGGCTGTGGAGAACACTTAGGGAACTGATTACTGGCTGGATTTGTCTCTCTCCTTTTGATTCACCCTTTTATCCTCCTGGCCACCTCTGTCTCCTTCCTCCCTCTTCTCTTTTCTGTATAACTCCGTGAACACCTCTGAGCAGTCCAGACTGTGGAGAGCACATAATGGCTAGCTTGCTCTCTCCACTTTTGATTCCCCCTCTTCTCATCCAGGTCACGTCTATCTCCCTCCTCCCTCTTCTCTTTCCCATGTAACTCTGTGTACCTCTCCAGATGTCCCTCACTGTGGAGAAACTTTTCATCATTAACCTAGATGTTTTATCATCAGTGCTGTATAGATGGAGAAGTCTTGAGGCTACTGTAAGAATAAGACTGAAAACCAGAGGCAGGAGGCTTAAGTCAAAATCCTGATAACACCAGAGAACTCCTAACTCCAGGGAACATTAATCAATAGGAGCTCATCAAAAGCCTCCGTATATACTTACACTGAAACCAAACACCACCCAAGGGCCAACAAGTTCCAGAGCAAGACATACCACACAAATTCTCCAGCAACACGAGAACATAGCCCTTAGCTTTAATATACAGGCTGCCCAAAGTCACACCAAACCCACTGACATCTCAAAACTCACTACTGGCTGTCTCTTATACACATCTGGGAAAGATATAGTGACANGCAAGACATACCACACAAATTCTCCAGCAACACGAGAACATAGCCCTTAGCTTTAATATACAGGCTGCCCAAAGTCACACCAAACCCACTGACATCTCAAAACTCACTACTGGACACTGGATTCTTTACCAGCTGCTGCTGCTGCTGCTAAGGAGCTTCAGTCGTGTCTGACTCTGTGTGACTCCATAGACAGCAGCCCATCAGGCTCCCCCGTCCCTGGGATTCTCCAGGCAAGAACACTGGAGTGGGCTGCCATTTCCTTCTCCAATGCATGAAAGTGAAAAGTGAAAGTGAAGTCGCTCAGTCGTGTCTGACTCTTAGTGACCCCATTGATTCCAGGCAAGAGTACTGGAGTACTGGTACCAGCTGAGCCACATTTAATTTGTATTTCACATTAATTTCTGAGCTTCCTCAGTAGAACCTTATGTGGGTTTCTTTGCTACATCCTCCCCATACACTTCAGTCTCTCAGAGATTTCAGGGTCTCACAGAAGGAAAAATTTCAAGAAAATGCTGAATAAACCTCAAAGTAAAACCAAGCAGGACTCTGTGGGGCTACTGAGGAAGTAAGCCTTTCCAAACACTTGCTAATCATGGAAGGGATGGCACACAGAGACAAGGGAAGAGCACCAAGAAAACAGTAGTGTAGTGTGGGGAAGGGTCCTACTTCTGCCCCCAGGGATACACACAACAGCATCTTTTAGCTCTTACAGAACTAAACTCCCCACCAAATGGAAGATGTTCTAGAGAGAAAGTCACAGTTTGATAACCTCAAAACTCATCAGGAGAAAGCATGAGGCCAGATTAAAGGAGTGCAAAGTTTTTCTTTTCTACTTCACCCGAAACTCTGTCTCTGATAGCACCAGTGCACAGAGGCCAAGCTTCTGATATAAAAACTGACCATGGCAATGCACTTAGTCAAGCATTTTTAAAGTCTTCATTCATGCAAGATTCACCCTCACAATGTTTCAATATCCATATACCATTTTTACGTTACTTCCCATTTGCTTTCCAGTTTTTTTATTATTCAATCACTCATGTTAGCCTGGGCTAATACAATTCTATTCAGAAAGTCACAGGTTTGAATTGCAGTTTATATAATTTCCCCCGTTCCACAATGGGCATTAAAATTTATACATTTATAGCTCAAAAAAATTTTTAAAAAAATAGGAGTCCTTCTAGGTCCAGCTAAAACTGTCTGATGCCCTGTGTGCCATCATATTAGATGATGAAACAAAGTAAGTTGTAGTGACTGCAGAGGAATAATTTTATTTGGGAAGTTATTGATACAGGAGTAAGAAATTTCAGTGGTAAAAACTACATGGAAATCTTATTTTCCAAGGCCAAAGTAATTATCCTTTTTTATTGCAGTGAAGTAGTGAAAACAGCTTTGCCTACATTAGTTTTCTTTTTTCTCTACAAGTGCCTCTTTTTAGACAAGTATAATACTGTTCATTAGATTATAGCAATGCTTAGTGCACTCAGAAGTAATTTTAATCAAGTAAAAAAACAAAGAGTGAAATTAAGTAATAAAGCAAGTAAGGGAGCCAGGCCCAGGGTTAATGAGGGATAGAAAAAAGATCTTGTTTTGGCCGCTTCCTCCATGAATCCATAAAAACTTCCCGCGAGTTAGTCTCTACAGGTAGACACAACCATCTCATACTTCCTATACTTTATTTCTTATCTTTTTGTCCTACATTCCATAAGCTTCTGGGAGCACAGAAGGGGCCTTAGTTTCATACACTCCTGTACCCTGGTATCATGTCAAGTATTTGGTACTTGTTTAATATTGTTGAATAAATGGTCAGAGAGGGATAAATATAAATATATGAATGGACACAAAGATAAATTATTTTAACACATCTTATTAATAATCCTTAATAATAATTAGTATTCCTAAATTCAAAGACTTCATGATAAAAACTGAATGAATACAAATTTAAGAGGAGGAAAAAAACAGAAACTTTTTCTATAAATTTATAGAGACAGCATTAGTATACTTTTTAACTTGGTCTTAAATAGTAACAGTTAAGTTTTAGTGTCCTGACTCTGACCCTTTCCTAACTGTCCTGCGTGTTCCAATTTGCCCTCTACTCACTGCCCAGTGTCTTCTGCTACAACCCAAAGGTCTGTAGAAGGTCTAAAGTCAGTGATGCGGCAGGTAAGTGTGAGATGGTCATGGACATGAACCTTCTTTGCTCAGCCTGGGGGTCTGTACCACTACATGTGATCTTTAAGGCCTCACCAATTAAATGTGACTAGGAGAAGGCAATTGGAGAAGGCAATGGCATCTCACTCCAGTACTCTTGCTTAGAAAATCCCATGGACAGAGGAGCCTGGTGGGCTGCAGTCCATGGGGTTGCAAAGAGTTGGACACGACGGAGCGACTTCACTTTCACTTTTCACTTTCATGCATTGGAGAAGGAAATGGCAATTCTTGCCTGGAGAATCCCAGGGACAGGGGAGCCTGGTGGGCTGCCGTCTATGGGGTCACATAGAGTCGGACACGACTGAAGTGACTTAGCAGCAGCAGCAAGAGAAGGCAATGGCACTCCACTCCAGTACTCTTGCCTGGAAAATCCCATGGGCGGAGGAGCCTGGAAGGCTGCAGCCCATGGGGTCACTAAGAGTCAGACACGACTGAGTGACTTCACTTTCACTTTTCACTTTCATGCTTTGGAGAAAGAAATGGCAACCCACTCCAGTGTTCTTGACTGGAGAATCCCAGGGACAGGGGAGCCTGGTGGGCTGCCGTCTATGGGGTCACATAGAGTCGGACACGACTGAAGTGACTTAGCAGCAGCAGCAAGAGAAGGCAATGGCACTCCACTCCAGTACTCTTGCCTGGAAAATCCCATGGGCGGAGGAGCCTGGAAGGCTGCAGCCCATGGGGTCACTAAGAGTCAGACACGACTGAGTGACTTCACTTTCACTTTTCACTTTCATGCTTTGGAGAAAGAAATGGCAACCCACTCCAGTGTTCTTGACTGGAGAATCCCAGGGACAGGGGAGCCTGGTGGGCTGCTGTCTATGGGGTCGCACAGAGTCAGACACGACTGAAGCGACTTAGCAGCAGCAGTAGGACTTGGGTAGTGATACAAATGGACACAATGCATCAGGCAACAGTGTGCCCACCTGGAGAATAAATAATCCAAATTTAAACAACTGCTCCTCAGGAACTCCCAAAACACCGTTATAGAAAAGTACAGAGCTGATATCACCAAAATTGTGATTTGTGATAAACCAAAAATCTTAACTCGTGAAATTTAACAAATATTAACTTTTCACAGTTACTTATTTAGTAACACCATAAAGGCCAGACAAAACACAGTCACAGCTCCAATTTGTCCCTCCAGCCTCCAGTTTGTAAACTGTGATTTAAATATATCTCAACAAAATTTAAAATTTTATAAGGATATTTTTAACATAGCAATGGTTCTAGAAAGTTTTGTGTTTAGAGTATAAAATATTAATACATCAAAAAATATATTAAAACAGGGAGAGGATTACTCATCAAAATTATATTATACTGATGTTCGACTGAAAAACTCTTGCATACAGGGACTAGCGACTTGTATGTTTTACATGATACATTCTGACTCCTCCTTTCTCCCTCACTCTTCAAAAAACGTTAATCGTACAGCTTGATTCATGGCATTGATCTGTTTCTCTAGTCAATGTTTTAGAATATTTTACCCTTTCCCCACTCCAATTCCTTGCCGCCCTAAAATAGTAAACCAGTCTAACGCATTTGGTGCATATACTGGTCTGCTCTGTAGTCTAACTAACTGAACTGTTTTTGTTCTTATCTTTTTAACTTTAAAGAACAGAACGATTTTTTTCTATAGAGCCAGTTGTTGTTAGTTTCCTACCAAGCATGCTGTTTTCAACATGTGTAATCTAGTCTACGGTCTAGTGTATCTCTGTAGTACTCCACAGGATGCACTCACCAAGTATACTTACTCATCCTGAAGTTACAAATGTCCACAGATTCTCCAACCTGCCCATACCATAAGCAACACTGAAATAAACAACTTGTGGATGTTCCCTTGTGCATTTATGCAAGAATTTCTTAGGCCCTATATGCCCAGAACTGAGACTGTCAGTTTCTAGGGTATATGAAAGGGCTTCCCTGGTGGCTCCATGGTAAAGAATCTGCCTGCTAATGCAGGAGACATATGTTCGATCCCTGGGTCAGGAAGATCCCGTGGAGAAGGAATTGGCAACCCACTCCAGTATTTTTGCCTGAGAAATCTCATATAGAGAAGAGCCTGGGGGTTACAATCCATGAGGTCACAAAGAATTGTACACAACTGAGCGACTAAACATCGACAACAATCCTTAAGTTTGTTTTGTCAATGTTCTAATTTATTGAGTATAGACAGCTTTATCATTAGCATCTCAATATTTATTCATTATGTCTTTTTCATATCTCATATACCTCTAATTATAATTTTCTTCTTAATTTATCAGTCTGAGAGATGTGTGATAAAATGATGTATTTTTTATCAATTGTCTTCTGCAGTTAATCTATTGTTTTATAGCTTTTGAGACTCTGTACTAACATGTATACATATTTATGACTGACATATTATCATTCTATATTATTCCTTTTTAGTAGGTAATGAATTATTAACATCATCCCTCACAGAACTGAAATAATTGCTTTGCACACAATAAAGCTTCAATAAAGTTTTTAATTGAATTGGGTTAGCACTGAGTGAGATAATGCAGCTGGTTTCTAAGAGTGGGCAAAATGAAACCGGAGGCCTATAAATGAATTAGAATTACCAATAGGATGTCATTCTACTTTGAAATTTCTCTGAAATTGAATGTATCTAAGGGTTCCAAAAGCTTATTTATTTTGAGGTTTAACCTAAGATGTTACTGAGTCTATGAAACTAGGGTTAGAACCCAGATATTCTAGTTCAGTTTGAAAAAGAGAGAAAAAGGGAAGCAAGCAAGAGAGAAACTAGGAGTTATACACAGGACTAAGACTGACCAAAGACTGAGAAAATCAGAGATGAAAGGATCAGGGAGAGAGATTGAAAGAGATAAAAAGAGGAAGGGAGTGAATATCCTCTATCTTTGACCAATTATCATGTGTCAGGCAGTGTTATATATTTCTCACATATATTATTTTGTTAATGTACACAAACATACTTGATAAAACCATTTCTAACAAACAAGAACAACAACTTCTGACAGACAATATAGATCAGGCTCTTTCCAACATAGCTCTGATATTTATGGCTTAACTCTTCACAGTCAATTTGATTCAGAATGAGGACATGGGTTTTCATAAAGCATAAGCAGGTCTAATTTTAGCAGATTTTTACAAAAGTTTTACTGCATTTCTCGAAGAAATAATGTACCTAAGAATTATGTCACTGGTTAGTACATTTTAGTGATATTTCTACACTAGTAGTCTCCAAACCTTATTATAAAACCATCCTTAAATGCATAACTAATAGCTGCATGTGGAAGAAAAAATTCTTACCTATTGGTAACAAAAACATTTTCTGCCATTATATAATTACAAAAATTATGCTATCATGGCTGCCTAAAATAGAAACAATGAAAAAATTTTAGTATATCATTTACTATGTTATAATTTTCATTCTTTGGTTTTCAGGTTCTTAATCAGAAGTCCATGAAATTTTAGGGTTTTCCAATGACATTGGTTTTCAACTGAACTTCAACTGGGAAAGTCATAAATAGTAAATGGGTTATACTGCACGACTTTTAGGGATTTAAAAAAAAATTATTTGCAAATGCTATGTGTGTATACGTGTAATGGTGAGGGGCTATTTGAGGAAGATCTGCTTTGATTAGTGACATATTGGACTGTTGATTTTGTTAATATGAGATATATATATAAAGCTTCAAAGAAGCTAAGCTAAAATAATTAAAAATAATTTAACCATTAACACTTTTCAACACATTATTTATTGTAAATTAATTCATGAGTGTTTTGCAGAGACAAAGTTCAGAATAGTTATTTCTTTAGCAGTCAATATTCATGGTTGAATGAAAATGTTTATTACAACTTACTATCAAAATAGGCATTCTATTCCAATTATACAAATAAATACTTTATATATGAATTTGACTTGAGGTATGCAAATATGACACATTCATTTTGTTTAAAAATAAAATCACACTAAAAGATAAACAAAATCATATGCCTTGGTTCATAGACTATACAACAATTTATGAATGTAGCATGTTTTTAAGATTGTCATCTGGAGATAAGAAATTAAACCTCTTAAGAATGGTAAGTTGTTATAGTCACTTGAAAAGAAGCTGGGCCACAAACAACATTCATTACAAGTTTCAAGGTTTTATTTCTTGAAATTATGACTAACTGCTACATGCAGAAAAATCAGGCATTTCCGGAATCAATAACATTTTTAACATTACGAAAAAATAAAAGCACACGAGATGTGCATGCGTGCTTAGGCACTCAGCTGTGTCTGACTTCTTATGACTCCATGGAGTAGCCTGGCAGGTTGCCCTGTCAATGGAATTTTTCAGGCAAGAATACTGGAGCGGGTTGTCATTTCTTCTTCCAGGGGACCTTTCAGACCCAGGGATTGAACCTGCTCCTCCTGCGGATTTTTACCACTGTGCCACCTGAGAAGTTGTGCAGCACAAGATGTGACTCATCCTTTGAAAGTTATAAAGATATTTCCTCAAACATATAAATATGTCTTTACAGCTGGACTTAATAAGTGAATCCCCAAAAGTAAGTTGTGTTGTCTGTTTCCACTTCTGAAGAATACTTGTAGAAACGTCAAGTTCAAAATAGTTAAAATAATCTATGTTATAGCTCTATACAATCAATTATAATGAAAGTGCCCATTATTGCTGCTGTTGACCAGTTGCTAAGTCGTGTCTGACTCTTTGTGACCCCATGAACTTCAGCACACCAGGCTTCCTTGTTCTCCTCTATTGCCTGGAATTGTCCTTCACTATCTCACAGAAAGGTCCATTGAGTCAGTGTTCCCATCTAACCATCTCATCCTCTGTCACCCACTTCTCTTCCTGCCCTCAATCTTTCCTAGCATCAAAGTCTTTTCCAGTAAGTTGGCTCTTTGCATCAAGTGGCCAAAGAACCAGAGCTTCATCTTCAGCATAGGTTCTTCCAATGAATATTCAGGTTTTATTTCATTTAGGATTGGTTAGTTTGATCTTCTTGTTGTCCAAGGAACTGTCAAGTGTCTTCTCTTCACCACATACTGAATGCATCAATTCTTCGGCATTCAACATTCAGTGGTCAAATCTCACATCCGTACATGATTACTGGAAAAGCCATCAGTTCAGTCAGTTCAGTTGCTCAGTCGTGTCTGACTCTTTTTAATGACCCCACAGACTGCAGCACACCAGGCCTCCCTGTCCATCACCAACTCCTGGAGTTTACTCAAATTCATGTCCATTGAGTCAGTCATGCCATCCAACCATCTAATCCTCTTTAGTCCCGTTCTGCTTCTGCCTTCAATCTTTCCCAGAATCAAGGTCTTTTCAAATGAGTCAGTTCTTCACATCAGGTAGACAAAGTATGGGAGTTTCAGCTCATCAGTCCTTCCAGAGAATATTCAAGGCTGATTTCCTTTAGGATGGACTGGTTAGATCTCCTTGCAGTCCAAAGGACTCTCAAGAGTCTTCTCCAACACCACAGTTCAAAAGCATCAATTCTTTGGCCCTCAGCTTTCTTTATAGTCCAACTCTCACATCCATTCATGACTACAGGAAAAACCAGATAGCCTTGACTAAATGGATCCTTGTTGGCAAAGCAATGTCTCTGCTTTTTAATATGCTGTCTAGGTGGGTCATAATTTTTCTTTCAAGGAGTAAGCGTCTTTTAATTTCATGGCTGCAGTGATTTTGGAGCTAAAAAAAAAAAAAAAGTCTGATACCATTTCCACTGTTTCCCTATCTATTTCCCATGAAGTGATGGGACCAGATTCCATGATCTTAGTTTTCTGAATGTTGAGTTTTAAGCCAACTTTTTCACTCTCCTCTTTCACTTTCATCAAGAGGCTCTTTTAGTTCTTCTTAGCTTTCTGCTATAAGGGTTGTGTCATCTGCATATATGAGGTTATTGATATTTCTCCCGGCAATCTTGATTCTAGCTTGTGATTCATCCAGCCCAGCGTTTCTCATGATATACTCTGCATAATCAAATAAACAGGGTCACAATATACAGCCTTGACGTACTCTTTTCCCAGTTTGGAACCAGTCTGTAGTTCCATGTCCAGTTCTAACTGTTGCTTCCTGACCTGCATATAGATTTCTCAAGAGGCAGGTCAGATGGTCTGGTATTACCATTTCTTTTCAAAATGACCAGTTTGTTGTGATCCACACAGTCAAAGGTTTTGGCATAGTCAATAAAGCAGAAGTAAATATTTTTCTGGAACTCTCTTGCTTTTTCCATGATCCAGCAGATGTTAGCAATTTGATCTCTTGTTCCTCTGCCTTTTCTAAAACCAGCTTGAACATCTGGAAGTTCATGGTTCAGGTATTGCTGAAGCCTGGCTTGGAGAATTTTGAGCATTACTTGGCTGACTTGTGAGATGAGTGTAATTGTGTGGTAGTTTGAACATTCTTTGGCATTGCCTTTCTTTGGGATTGGAATGAAAACTGACCTTTTCCAGTCCTGTGGCCACTGATGAGTTTTCCAAATTTCCTGGTATATTGAGTGCAGCACTTTCACAGTATCATCTTTCAGGATTTGAATAGCTAAATTGGAATTCCATCACCTCCACTAGCTTAGTTTGTAGTGATGCTTCCTAAGGCCCACTAAACTTTGCACTCCAGGATGTCTGGCTCTAGGTGAGTGATCACACCATCATGATTATCTGGGTCATGAAGATCTTTTTTGTACAATTCTTCTGTGTATTCTTGTCACCTCTTCTTAATATCTTCTGCTTCTGTAAGTTCCATACAGAGCATTCTGTAATGTCCATTATTGTGCCCATCTTTGCATGAAATGTTCCCTTGGTTTAGTTCTGTGTATTCTTGTCACTTCTTCTTAATATCTTCTGCTTCTGTTAGGTCCATAAAGAGCAACTTTAATGTCATTCATGGTGCCCATCTTTACATGAAAAGTTCCATTGGTATCTCTAATTTTCTTGAAGCAATCTCTAGTCTTTCCCATTTATTGTTTTCCTCTATTTCTTTGCACTGATCACTGAGGAAGCCTTTCTTATCTCTTCTTGCTATTCTTTGGCATTTACATTCAAATGGGTATATCTTTCCTTTTCTCCTTTGCCTTTCACTTCTCTTCCTTTCACAGCTATTTATAAGGCCTCCTCAGATAACTATTTTGCTTTTTGTATTTATTTTTCTTGGTGAGGGTCTTGATCCCTGCCTTTTGTACAATGTCAGGAACCTCCATCCATAGTTCTTCAGGCATTCTGCCTATCAGGTCTTATTCCTTGAATCTATTTCTCACTTCCACTGTATTTCAAGTGTATTATATACATTTTCACTGTAAGGGATTTGCTTTTGGTCATACCTGAATGGTCTAGCGGTTTTCCCTACTTTCTTCAATTTAAGTCTGAATTTGGCATTAAGGAGTTCATGATCTGAGCCACAGTAGCTCCCAGTCTTGTTTTCCCTGACTGTATAGAGCTTCTGCATCTTTGGCTGCAAAGAATATAATCAATCTGATTTCTGTTGTTCTTAGTAATGCTTCCTATGGCCCACTTGACTTCACACCCCAGGAAGTCTGGCTCCAGGTGAGTGATCACATCATTGTGATTATCCAGGTCATTAAGAGTTTTTCTTCCATGTATTCTTGCCATGTCTTCTTAATCTCTTCTGCTTCTGTTAGGTCCTTGCTCTTTCTGTCCTTTATTGTGCCCATCTTTGCATGAAATGTTCACTTGATAGCTCTAGTTTTCTTGAACAGATCTTAGTCTTTCCCAATCTGTTGCTTTCCTGTTTTTGGTTTCTTTTGTTTGTTTGTTTTTCCATTGTTCACTTAAGAAGGCTGTTTTACCTCTCCTTGCTATTCTCTGGAACCCTACATTTAGCTGGGTATATCTTTCCTTTTCCCCTTTGCCTTTTGCTTCCCTTCTCTTTCAGCTATTTGGAAGGCCTCCGCACACTGTCACTTTGCCTTCTTGCGTTTATTTTCTCTTGGGCATGGTTTTGGTCACCACCTCCTGTATAACATTACAAATCTCTGTCCACAGTTCTCAGGCATGCTGTCTACCATATTTAATCCCTTAAATCTATTTGTCACCTCTACTGTATAATCATAAGGGACTTGATTTAGGTCATATGTGAATGGCCTAGTGGTTTTCCCTACTTTCTTCCATTTAAGCCTGAATTTTGCAATAAGGAGCTGATGATCTGAACGATAGTCAGCCCCCAGTTTTATTTTTGCTGCCTGTATAGAGCTTCTCCATCTTTGGTTACAAAGAATATAATCAATTTTATTTTAGTATTGATCATCTGGTGATGTCCATATGTCTAGTCATCTCTTGTGTCATTGGAAGAGGGTGCCTGCCAGTGTGTTCTCTTGGCAAAACTCTGTTAAAATGGCTATATAATTTGTGATACACAGTGGGACAACTTAGAGACAGTGAATATTACATTATTGATAATAATTAATTGGGGTAAAAACTGAACCTGTCCCAACAAACTGGCATACAAAATTAACAACTACAGTGAACTTTGATTTCTTCCTATTCACCTCTCTCTTTTTTTTTTTCCAGGAGAAAAAAACAAGTGTCTGTATATGAAGCTTTGGGACATTCTCTATAGAAAGATTCAGGATGGCAAACTGGTTTCATTTCAAATGTACTTATTAATGTAATGCTTGGAGCACTGGGCTGGCTGAAAGGCCATCCTGGAACTTTGCAGGAATGCAGTTTTCAGTGGAAGAGCTAATGCTACAGTTGTGGGGGATTTTCTCACTTTCATGAGGGTATGTTTTACTAGTTTAACACTTTCTTTTTCCTCATGCTTCATTGGTTTCTTGACAAAATAAGTCATAATAAAAACATACTAGTATTTTTCTATATGATCTACATTAAAAGTCTTAAAAACAACTTCATATGATGGATTAACATTACTGTTCCCATTTTATCAATAAGAAAGCTGAGATACTGAGAATTTTAAAAACTTCCTGAGGTTGCAAAACAATCAGTAGGCCTGAGATCTAGACTCCAGACAGTCTGGCTTCAGATGCCCTATATATGACCAGTATGTTACAATTTCTTTAGGTAGTGCTTGAGATACTTGGAACTCTTGGTTATCAATGCCCATAATACAATTAAAAATCTAGTTGGAACACTACATGACAACATATAATTTATATTTCAACTCACTTTAAAACTAACAAAATTCTGTGATCAGAAAAAAAAAAAAAGAGGAAAGGTAATACTGAAGTATGGATAAGACTAGAAAGAGTCTACACAGAAGCCTTAAAATCATCTAAATTTTTAAACCCATTTTGCTTAAAAGAATTATTTGGTTCACACAACCACAGTAATTAGAAAAATATGTTTGACATGAAAAGATGCTCAACATTATTCATTTTTAGAGAAATGCAAATCAAAACTCCAATGAGATATCACTTCACACAGGTCAGAATGACCATCAGCAAAAATTCTACAAACAGCATTACAAACAATAAATGCTAGAGAGGATGCAGAGAAAATGGAACCTTCCTTTACTATTGGTGGGGATGTAAATTGATACAGTCACTGTTAGGAACAGTATGAAGATTCCTTAGAAAGCTAGAAATAAAACTACCATATGACCCAGCAATCCCTACTACTGGGCATAAACCCTGAGAAAATCACAATTCAAAAAGACACCTGTACCCCAGTGTTCACTGCAGCACTGTTTACAATAGCCAGGACATGGAAGTAACCTAGATGTCCACTGACAAATGAATGGATAAGGAAGCTGTGGTACAAATGATCAATGAATATTACTCAGCCATAAAAGGGACACATTTGAGTCAGTTCTAGTGAGATGAATGAACCTAGGGCCTCTAGTTCCTCTAATGAGGTAGATGAACCTGTTATATAGAGTGAAGTCAGAAAGAGAAAGACAAATCTCATATATTAACACATATATATATAGAATCTAGAAAAATATTACTGGTGAACCTACTTGCAGAGAAAGAATGGAGATGCATATTGAGAAAACAGACTTGTACACACAGTGAGGGAAGGAGAGGGTAGAACAAAATTGCAGAAGTAGCATTAACATGTATATACTATCATGTGTAACACAGACAGCTAGGGTACAGTTGCTATGTATTAATAACACACGGAGCCCAGCCTGGCGCTCTGTGATGACCTAGAATGTGGGGTGTATATTCTCATTATCTTCCTAAGAGGGAAAGCTTCATGAGAGCAGGGACTTTCAGGGTTGTTTTCTTTTTATCCCCCACCACTGCTCTAACCTCTAGAGGCTTTCCAGGTGGCACTAGTGGTAAAGAACCCGCCTGCCAGTGCAGGAGATATAAGTGACCTGGGTTTGATCCCTTGGTTGGGAAGATCCCCAGGAGAAGGGAATGGCAACGCACTCCAGCATTCTTGCCTGGGAAATCCCAGGGACAGAAGAGCCTGGAAGTATACAGTCCATGGAGTCGCAAACAGATGGACATGACTTAGCAAGTGAACAACAAACAAGCAGAGTGAAATACCATGGGTGGTCTCTAGTAAAAACCCTGCCTTGAGATATGCAGTCAGTTCTTAGATTGCATCCAACTAGTGGTCTGATCTTAAAATCTGACTTGAAAATATGCAATGTCCCATAAAATTTTACAATGTTAAGTCCATGTTTTCATTCCTAGACTAGTGTTATATTGTTTCAATGTATTAATGACCCTGTCAAAGCAGGGATGGTTAAGGTCTTAAAGCTTCTCAAGCTATTTTGTCTTTTTTCAATTATTTCTTCAATCTACTTCTAAAATATTTCATCATATTATTATCCCCAATGTTGTGATGCTCCTCAATTACTTAATTAGGGCATCCCGTGGCGCAATAGTGGTAAAGAATCTGCCTGTAAATGCAGGAGACTTAGGAGACGTGGGTCCAGTCCCTGGGTCAGGCAGGGCATGGGGCAGGGCAGGGCAACCCACTCCAGTATTCTTACCTGGAGAATCCCCATGGACAGAGGAACCTGGTGGGCTATAGTCCACAGGATGGCACAGAGTCAGACACAACTGAAGCATCTTAGCACACACACTTTTAGAATATTTCATCAAATTATTACCCCCAATGATTGTGATGCTCCTTAATTACTATGAATTGAAGGGAGTATCTAAAAATATTTTCAAGTTTCCATGTTAAAATACTTTTAAGAAAGATGTGCACTTGGCAGAAAAGTCCAAAGGATGTTACTACTTAACAGAATTTGTGTATGGGTAAATGATATTAGTTCTATATTTCAATGTTGGCAATTTGATCCAGCTATTGGTTATTATCTCCATGGTTTAAGGCTATGTCAATTAGCAGACTATGATTCAATACTAATATTCTAATAAAATGAACAGGGTTTTTTTGACATATTTCCTAAGAGCTAGGCTCTTGAGAATAAACTAAAAAGCCCAGGAAATAAATTTAATTCACTCAAGAGCTCCAATCAAGGAACTCCCATGTGGTCAATTATCAAAATCAGAATATTTTTTACAAGGATCAGAGAGGGGAATTTTTCTATCTCATACTATTTTGTAACAAGTATATATTATTTTTGCAATTTAAAAATGAAGTAAAGCTGATTAAATACAAAAATAATGTTTTAAGACTATAACTAAATTATGACTGATATATGCAAATTGCTCAGTTGATTACCTCATGCAACACTCAATAAGGTAGATCCTCTTAAAAGTTCCAATTTATAGGGGAGTTAAGCAAATCACACAGTTTGTATATAGATAAACTTTCTGATATCTATTTGCATAACTGAGAAGTAGAAAGTTTTCCTGGAGTAGAATGGCTGAGTCCAAAGTGTATAAGTTTTAATTGTCTAAGTTATCAGCAATTTTGGCCCTCCAAAAACTTGAATTCCATTTACACACCCATAATCAAAGACTGCTTGCCTGCTTTCTTACAACATGCATCATTGGTCTGTTTAATTTACCAAACTGAAAAGTGAAAGCAGTACCTAATTCTTCAAAGTCTTATTGCATTTATTTTATTCTTGGTAAGGTTGAACATTCTTTCAGATGTTTGTTGTCAATTTATAATTTATTACTGAAGGCCAATTTCAAGGGAAGAAACACAAATTATCAAAGGTACAGGCAGAATTCATTTTTTTCCAGTCCTGGAAATAAATTTCACTTGTGGGATTGTATCTTTAATAAATGAATAGGGTAAAACATAACGGACCCCATGAATTGTATTGTGAAAACAGGTATTGAAATGTTTCAGTGATTGACTGGGTGCAGTTCATGTGATTTGAAGAAAATATAACCTCTACATAATTTTTAATTCTAACCCAAAGTTATGGGGCTTCCCTGGTGGCTCAGATGGTAAAGAATATGCCTGCGATGCAGGAGACCTGGGTTCGGTCCCTGGGTTGGGAAGATCCTCTGGCGAAGGGTGTAGCAACCCACTCCAGTATTCTTGCCTGGAGAATCCTCAAGGAGCCTGGTTGGCTACAGTCCATGAGGTCGCAAAACGGTTTTCCCTACTTTCTTCAATTTAAGTCTGAATTTGGCATTAAGGAGTTCATGATCTGAGCCACAGTAGCTCCCAGTCTTGTTTTCCCTGACTGTATAGAGCTTCTGCATCTTTGGCTGCAAAGAATATAATCAATCTGATTTCTGTTGTTCTTAGTAATGCTTCCTATGGCCCACTTGACTTCACACCCCAGGAAGTCTGGCTCCAGGTGAGTGATCACATCATTGTGATTATCCAGGTCATTAAGAGTTTTTCTTCCATGTATTCTTGCCATGTCTTCTTAATCTCTTCTGCTTCTGTTAGGTCCTTGCTCTTTCTGTCCTTTATTGTGCCCATCTTTGCATGAAATGTTCACTTGATAGCTCTAGTTTTCTTGAACAGATCTTAGTCTTTCCCAATCTGTTGCTTTCCTGTTTTTGGTTTCTTTTGTTTGTTTGTTTTTCCATTGTTCACTTAAGAAGGCTGTTTTACCTCTCCTTGCTATTCTCTGGAACCCTACATTTAGCTGGGTATATCTTTCCTTTTCCCCTTTGCCTTTTGCTTCCCTTCTCTTTCAGCTATTTGGAAGGCCTCCGCACACTGTCACTTTGCCTTCTTGCGTTTATTTTCTCTTGGGCATGGTTTTGGTCACCACCTCCTGTATAACATTACAAATCTCTGTCCACAGTTCTCAGGCATGCTGTCTACCATATTTAATCCCTTAAATCTATTTGTCACCTCTACTGTATAATCATAAGGGACTTGATTTAGGTCATATGTGAATGGCCTAGTGGTTTTCCCTACTTTCTTCCATTTAAGCCTGAATTTTGCAATAAGGAGCTGATGATCTGAACGATAGTCAGCCCCCAGTTTTATTTTTGCTGCCTGTATAGAGCTTCTCCATCTTTGGTTACAAAGAATATAATCAATTTTATTTTAGTATTGATCATCTGGTGATGTCCATATGTCTAGTCATCTCTTGTGTCATTGGAAGAGGGTGCCTGCCAGTGTGTTCTCTTGGCAAAACTCTGTTAAAATGGCTATATAATTTGTGATACACAGTGGGACAACTTAGAGACAGTGAATATTACATTATTGATAATAATTAATTGGGGTAAAAACTGAACCTGTCCCAACAAACTGGCATACAAAATTAACAACTACAGTGAACTTTGATTTCTTCCTATTCACCTCTCTCTTTTTTTTTTTCCAGGAGAAAAAAACAAGTGTCTGTATATGAAGCTTTGGGACATTCTCTATAGAAAGATTCAGGATGGCAAACTGGTTTCATTTCAAATGTACTTATTAATGTAATGCTTGGAGCACTGGGCTGGCTGAAAGGCCATCCTGGAACTTTGCAGGAATGCAGTTTTCAGTGGAAGAGCTAATGCTACAGTTGTGGGGGATTTTCTCACTTTCATGAGGGTATGTTTTACTAGTTTAACACTTTCTTTTTCCTCATGCTTCATTGGTTTCTTGACAAAATAAGTCATAATAAAAACATACTAGTATTTTTCTATATGATCTACATTAAAAGTCTTAAAAACAACTTCATATGATGGATTAACATTACTGTTCCCATTTTATCAATAAGAAAGCTGAGATACTGAGAATTTTAAAAACTTCCTGAGGTTGCAAAACAATCAGTAGGCCTGAGATCTAGACTCCAGACAGTCTGGCTTCAGATGCCCTATATATGACCAGTATGTTACAATTTCTTTAGGTAGTGCTTGAGATACTTGGAACTCTTGGTTATCAATGCCCATAATACAATTAAAAATCTAGTTGGAACACTACATGACAACATATAATTTATATTTCAACTCACTTTAAAACTAACAAAATTCTGTGATCAGAAAAAAAAAAAAAGAGGAAAGGTAATACTGAAGTATGGATAAGACTAGAAAGAGTCTACACAGAAGCCTTAAAATCATCTAAATTTTTAAACCCATTTTGCTTAAAAGAATTATTTGGTTCACACAACCACAGTAATTAGAAAAATATGTTTGACATGAAAAGATGCTCAACATTATTCATTTTTAGAGAAATGCAAATCAAAACTCCAATGAGATATCACTTCACACAGGTCAGAATGACCATCAGCAAAAATTCTACAAACAGCATTACAAACAATAAATGCTAGAGAGGATGCAGAGAAAATGGAACCTTCCTTTACTATTGGTGGGGATGTAAATTGATACAGTCACTGTTAGGAACAGTATGAAGATTCCTTAGAAAGCTAGAAATAAAACTACCATATGACCCAGCAATCCCTACTACTGGGCATAAACCCTGAGAAAATCACAATTCAAAAAGACACCTGTACCCCAGTGTTCACTGCAGCACTGTTTACAATAGCCAGGACATGGAAGTAACCTAGATGTCCACTGACAAATGAATGGATAAGGAAGCTGTGGTACAAATGATCAATGAATATTACTCAGCCATAAAAGGGACACATTTGAGTCAGTTCTAGTGAGATGAATGAACCTAGGGCCTCTAGTTCCTCTAATGAGGTAGATGAACCTGTTATATAGAGTGAAGTCAGAAAGAGAAAGACAAATCTCATATATTAACACATATATATATAGAATCTAGAAAAATATTACTGGTGAACCTACTTGCAGAGAAAGAATGGAGATGCATATTGAGAAAACAGACTTGTACACACAGTGAGGGAAGGAGAGGGTAGAACAAAATTGCAGAAGTAGCATTAACATGTATATACTATCATGTGTAACACAGACAGCTAGGGTACAGTTGCTATGTATTAATAACACACGGAGCCCAGCCTGGCGCTCTGTGATGACCTAGAATGTGGGGTGTATATTCTCATTATCTTCCTAAGAGGGAAAGCTTCATGAGAGCAGGGACTTTCAGGGTTGTTTTCTTTTTATCCCCCACCACTGCTCTAACCTCTAGAGGCTTTCCAGGTGGCACTAGTGGTAAAGAACCCGCCTGCCAGTGCAGGAGATATAAGTGACCTGGGTTTGATCCCTTGGTTGGGAAGATCCCCAGGAGAAGGGAATGGCAACGCACTCCAGCATTCTTGCCTGGGAAATCCCAGGGACAGAAGAGCCTGGAAGTATACAGTCCATGGAGTCGCAAACAGATGGACATGACTTAGCAAGTGAACAACAAACAAGCAGAGTGAAATACCATGGGTGGTCTCTAGTAAAAACCCTGCCTTGAGATATGCAGTCAGTTCTTAGATTGCATCCAACTAGTGGTCTGATCTTAAAATCTGACTTGAAAATATGCAATGTCCCATAAAATTTTACAATGTTAAGTCCATGTTTTCATTCCTAGACTAGTGTTATATTGTTTCAATGTATTAATGACCCTGTCAAAGCAGGGATGGTTAAGGTCTTAAAGCTTCTCAAGCTATTTTGTCTTTTTTCAATTATTTCTTCAATCTACTTCTAAAATATTTCATCATATTATTATCCCCAATGTTGTGATGCTCCTCAATTACTTAATTAGGGCATCCCGTGGCGCAATAGTGGTAAAGAATCTGCCTGTAAATGCAGGAGACTTAGGAGACGTGGGTCCAGTCCCTGGGTCAGGCAGGGCATGGGGCAGGGCAGGGCAACCCACTCCAGTATTCTTACCTGGAGAATCCCCATGGACAGAGGAACCTGGTGGGCTATAGTCCACAGGATGGCACAGAGTCAGACACAACTGAAGCATCTTAGCACACACACTTTTAGAATATTTCATCAAATTATTACCCCCAATGATTGTGATGCTCCTTAATTACTATGAATTGAAGGGAGTATCTAAAAATATTTTCAAGTTTCCATGTTAAAATACTTTTAAGAAAGATGTGCACTTGGCAGAAAAGTCCAAAGGATGTTACTACTTAACAGAATTTGTGTATGGGTAAATGATATTAGTTCTATATTTCAATGTTGGCAATTTGATCCAGCTATTGGTTATTATCTCCATGGTTTAAGGCTATGTCAATTAGCAGACTATGATTCAATACTAATATTCTAATAAAATGAACAGGGTTTTTTTGACATATTTCCTAAGAGCTAGGCTCTTGAGAATAAACTAAAAAGCCCAGGAAATAAATTTAATTCACTCAAGAGCTCCAATCAAGGAACTCCCATGTGGTCAATTATCAAAATCAGAATATTTTTTACAAGGATCAGAGAGGGGAATTTTTCTATCTCATACTATTTTGTAACAAGTATATATTATTTTTGCAATTTAAAAATGAAGTAAAGCTGATTAAATACAAAAATAATGTTTTAAGACTATAACTAAATTATGACTGATATATGCAAATTGCTCAGTTGATTACCTCATGCAACACTCAATAAGGTAGATCCTCTTAAAAGTTCCAATTTATAGGGGAGTTAAGCAAATCACACAGTTTGTATATAGATAAACTTTCTGATATCTATTTGCATAACTGAGAAGTAGAAAGTTTTCCTGGAGTAGAATGGCTGAGTCCAAAGTGTATAAGTTTTAATTGTCTAAGTTATCAGCAATTTTGGCCCTCCAAAAACTTGAATTCCATTTACACACCCATAATCAAAGACTGCTTGCCTGCTTTCTTACAACATGCATCATTGGTCTGTTTAATTTACCAAACTGAAAAGTGAAAGCAGTACCTAATTCTTCAAAGTCTTATTGCATTTATTTTATTCTTGGTAAGGTTGAACATTCTTTCAGATGTTTGTTGTCAATTTATAATTTATTACTGAAGGCCAATTTCAAGGGAAGAAACACAAATTATCAAAGGTACAGGCAGAATTCATTTTTTTCCAGTCCTGGAAATAAATTTCACTTGTGGGATTGTATCTTTAATAAATGAATAGGGTAAAACATAACGGACCCCATGAATTGTATTGTGAAAACAGGTATTGAAATGTTTCAGTGATTGACTGGGTGCAGTTCATGTGATTTGAAGAAAATATAACCTCTACATAATTTTTAATTCTAACCCAAAGTTATGGGGCTTCCCTGGTGGCTCAGATGGTAAAGAATATGCCTGCGATGCAGGAGACCTGGGTTCGGTCCCTGGGTTGGGAAGATCCTCTGGCGAAGGGTGTAGCAACCCACTCCAGTATTCTTGCCTGGAGAATCCTCAAGGAGCCTGGTTGGCTACAGTCCATGAGGTCGCAAAGAGTCATACATGACTGAGTGACTAAGAACACAGCACAATCCAAAGTTATAGATAATATTTCTGAAGTGAAATCAGCCACTAGGTATTTTCTCTTTATTTTTCTCTGAATAGTCTAAAACTTGCATATGAGTTCCAGCTCTACCTCCAAGGAGAAATATCAGTGTGGGCTCGTTACTTAACCTACGCAAAACTTGGTTTTCTAAACTGCAAAATACAATATAAATCACATGATCTTCTCAATAGATTCAGGAAAAAGTATATTACAAAATTCAAAACAGTTTCATGGTAAACACTCTCAATACATTACTTATAGAAGAAATTTACTTCAACATAGCATAACAAAGGCTATATATGACAAACTTCAAGCTTTTTCTCTAAGACCAGAAATAAGTAAGGATACATACTCTTGTTACTTCTATACAATGCAGTACTAGAAATCTTAGAGCAGTTATTCAGGAAAAAGAAATAAAAGACATCCAAATCACAGAGGAAGAAGTAGAATTATCTCTAGTTGCGGAAGACATGACATAATCTATATATAAAACCCTAAACACATCACACAAAAAAACTAATAGAATAAAGAAGTTCTTAAAAGTGGTAGGACTGAAAAGCAACATGAAAATATTAGTTGTATTTCTATATACTAAGAAAAAACTATTTGAAAAGGAAATTAAGAAAATAATACTATTTACAATAACATAAAAAAAAGAATAAACCTAACCGAGGATGTGAAAAACTTGCACACAGAAAACTAGAAAATACTGATGAAGAAATTTAAAAATACATCAAAACTCAAAAAGTTAATATCATTTAACTAGTAATGACTGGAACTTTTGTTCAAAACTAATTTCCATTATTGTATGTGGCTAAGCTTTTTATATTCCTCCATGGCTACTTTAATATTACTAACAATTAATAACTCTGCTACTGCTAAGTCACTTCAGTCGTGTCCAACTCTGTGCGACCCCATAGACAGCAGCCCACCAGGCTCCCCCGACCCTGGGATTCTCCAGGCAAGAACACTGGAGTGGGTTGCCATTTCCTTCTCCAATGCATGAAAGTGAAAAGTGAAAGGGAAGTCGCTCAGTCGTGTCCGACTTCTAGGGACCACATTGACTGAAGCTTACCAGGCTCCTCCGCCCATGGGATTTTCCAAACAAGAGTACTGGAGTGGGTTGCCATTGCCTTTTCTGAATTAATAACTTTAGGGAAATATAAAATAATGATGAGCCTAAAGTTATAGAAAGAGAAAAGTAAATAAGAAAATTTTAATAGACTAATTATAAAGTTAATTTAAAATTCTCCTTTCTAGAAACTAAAACAAAGTTGAAATATAATTAGTGTGTTGCTTACTTATAGAAACAAATACACTCTAAAATTAGAGCTCAAAATAGTTTTTATTTTTGGTACCAGATAAAATTAAACCAGGCATTTTGAGAGGACTGGTGACAAATTTGAGAAGGCAGGTCATATTGCTAGAGTATCCATACAATGTAGCCCACACTTGATTCATTTCAGAGCAATGTTGGGTATCCAGGAAAACGAAAAGGAATTTTAAAAGTACCATGCACCCATTGTGTTTTAGAAACTCACAAATATTTCTCATGTTTAATCTCAATAAGTATCACAAAAATTGCAAAATGCACATTAAAAAATAATGTTAGAAGTTATTCAAGCTAGTATAGCAATGACTAGAAGAGACAGCATTCACCACATCTCTGAAATTATTATAGAGGTATTATAATCAATGTATGTTTTATATGTTGGTTTTAAAATCAACAATATAAGATATGAAAGTTATACCAACATTTCATTTAACTCTACATAGTGGACTATTGTCCAACTACCCCAAACCACAGCCCCAGTTCTGTTTCCAGACTTTCTCATGTCTATCTCTAACCCCAACAGATTGTGTGAAGCTTCAAGTTCTCTTTTGAGAAGATGACAGTTAAAATATTTAACAACTTGCATGACTCATCACTACCCAATCATCAGTTCAGTCAGTCAGTTCAGTCGCTCAGTTGCGTCCGACTCTTTGCTACCCCATGAATTGCAGCACGCCAGGCCTCCCTGTCAATCACCAACTCCTGGGGTTCACTCAAACTCATGTCCATTGAGTCAGTGATGCCATCCAACCATCTCATCTTCTGTCATCCGCTTCTCCTCCTGCCCCCAATCCCTCTCAGGATCAGAGTTTTTCCAATGAGTCAATTCTTCTCATGAGGTGGCCAAAGTACTGGAGTTTCAGCTTTAGCATCATTCCTTCCAAAGAAATCCCAGGGCTGATCTCCTTCAGAATGGACTGGTTGGATCTCCTTGCAGTCCAAGACTCTCAAGAGTCTTCTCCACTACCACAGTTCAAAAGCATCAATTCTTCAGCACTCAGCTTTCTTCACAGTCCAACTCTCACATCCATACANGTCCAAGGGACTCTCAAGAGTCTTCTCCAACACCACAGTTCAAAAGCATCGATTCTTCGGCGCTCAGCTTTCTTCACAGTCCAACTTTCACATCCATACATGACCACAGGAAAAACCATAGCCTTGACTAGGCGGACCTTAGTCGGCAAAGTAATGTCTCTGCTTTTGAATATGCTATCTAGGTTGGTCATAACTTTCCTTCCAAGGAGTAAGCATCTTTTAATTTTATGGCTGCAGTCACCATCTGCAGTGATTTTGGAGCCCCCCCTCCCAAAATAAAGTCTGACACTGTGTCCACTGTTTCCCCATCTATTTCCCACGAAGTGATGGAACAAGATGCCATGATCTTAGTTTTCTGAATGTTGAGCTTTAAGCCAACTTTTTCATGCTCCTCTTTTCACTTTCATCAAGAGGCTTTTGAGTTCCTCTTCACTTTCTGCCATAAGGGTGGTGTCATCTGCATATCTGAGGTTATTGATATTTCTCCTGGCAATCTTGATTCCAGCTTGTGCTTCTTCCAGCCCAGTGTTTCTCATGATGTACTTTGCATAGAAGTTAAATAAGCAGGGTGACAATATACAACCTTGACGTACTCCTTTACCTATTTGGAACCAGTCTGTTCCATGCCCAGTTCTAACTGTTGCTTCCTCACCTGCATACAGGTTTCTCAAGAGGCAGGTCAGGTGGTCTGGTGTTCCCAACTCTTTCAGAATTTTCCACAGTTTATTGTGATCCACACAGTCAAAGGCTTTGGCATAGTCACTAAAGCAGAAATTGATGTTCTTCTGGAGCTCTCTTGCTTTTTCAATGATCCAGCGGATGTTGGCAATTTGATCTCTGGTTCCTCTGCCTTTTTTTTTTTTTTTTCCTTGTTAAAAGACCAAATTGATTTATTTTAATTGGAGGTTAACTACCTTACCATACTGTATTGGTTTTGCCATACATCAGCATGAATCCGCCACAGGTATACACGTATTCCCCATCCTGAACCCCCCACCCTCCTCCCTCCCCGTAACTTTCTAAAACCAGCTTGAACATCTGGAAGTTCAAGGTTCATGTATTGCTGAAGTCTGGCTTGGAGAATTTTGAGCATTACTTTACTAGCATGTGAGATGAGTGCAACTGTGCGATAGTTTGAGCATTCTTTGGCATTGCCTTTCTTTGGGATTGGAATGACAGCTGACCTTTTCCTGCCCTGTGGCCACTGCTGAGTTTTCCAAATTTTCTGGCATCTTGACTGAAGCACTTTCACAGCATCATCTTTCAGGATTTGAAATAGCTCAACTGGAATACTATCACTTCCACTAGCTTTGTTCATAGTGATGCTTTCTAAGGCCCACTTGACTTCATATTCTAGGACATCTGGCTCTAAGTGAGTGATCATACCATCGTGATTATCTTGGACTTCCCTGGTGGCTCAGACGGTAAAGCATCTGCCTACAGTGAGGGAGACTGGGGTTTAATCCCTGGGTCAGGAAGTGCTCCTGGAGAAGGGAATGGCAATCCAATCATAAGTGACATCAAATGCAAATAACCAGACCCCGTGAACATACACCTGATGGATGAATTCAGTATTGCTCCAAGGCAATAGGTCCTGCTTTTCCTACTTGATGCATACTTCTCATTCCAGCTCTTCTGTTTAAGTACCAAGCTATGCCATATAGATAAACCAGGGAGAGTGAATGTGTGGGCCAAACAAATAGGATTGGCTGGTTTAAAATAGCACTTTAAAGTACTAAGAAGTTAGACAATTTTCTTGATCTGTATCCCTAATTTAGAAAATTGTTAACAAAAGTAGGCACTCAATTGAGAAACTAAAATGGAAACAGATTATGATTTAAAATATCTTAAAGTGGGCTCAACTGAAAATATCTAAATAGAACTCTGCCTGGCAAAGAGAAATATATTTATTTTCAATACAGGTTTAAATGACCAATGGTGGCATATTTACAGAAAGACCAAAGATCAACCTACTTTGAAATAAATATTGAAATTAGGGATAAATAAAATCTTCAGAAAGAAAAAGAAATCTTACCAAAAGTAATACAATTGTGATTTTTATACTTAGAATATAGGAATTGAAATGTGATTAGGCTAAAACTGTGTTCTGGATATCAGGCGTTTTTCATGTGCTAGTTACGTGATTCTCCTAATAACACTATATTAAGGGAAATCCTAGTCTCCATTTTACAAGTCAAGAAACTAAAGTCCTGGAACTCCAAATAACTGTGCTAGGAATTATTAAATGGCAGAGATAGTGAAACGAAGAAGACACTCAGGCTCCTGAGTATGCGAGCCTTTCTGTCAGCCTCCATGATCTTCCAGAATTCCAAAGAGCATGTTCAAACAGATGCTTATCGGGGAAGGAGGGGGATACAGAGACAAGGGAGAAGTCAAGAAACAACGGTGCCACCTTGGCACAGAATCCTGCTTCTGCCTCAAGGGACACACATAACAGTATCCTTTGAGCTCTTTATGCAACTGAAGTGTTAGCAGCTCAGCTGAGTCCGGCACTTTGTGACCCCATGGACTGGAGCTCGCCAGGTTCCTATGTCCATGGGATTCTCCAGCCAAAGAATATTGGAATGAATAGCCATTCCCTTCTCCAAGGGATCTTCCCAACCCAGAGACTGAACCCATGTCTCTTATGTCTCCTGCGTTGGCAGGTGGATTCTTTACCATCTGAGCCACCAGCGAAGCCCCCACCCCCAGTAAATAGAAGATGAGGCAATTCTCATTCTAGAGAGAGGGTCACGGTTTTACTTCCTTGAGAACCAGAGAGGCTTTATCTGGAGACTACCTGTGGACAGATAATAGGAGTACAGGCTCTGCACATACTCTAATCTTATCCAGCAACCCCACCTTTGAACCACTGCTATAAAACTCAGCAAATCCTCCCAGGCTGGGACATAGTTTTTCAGGGTAGGCACCTGCTCTGTCACCCTTTGCCTGACAAAGCAATAAAAGTATTCTTTTCTACTTCACCAAAACCTCTGTCTCTGAGACTTGATTTGGTACCAAAGCACAGAGGTCAAGTTTTCAGCATCAGTAGGACAATGTTTTTTCCTTACCTTCTGCAGCAGAATTTCTAGAAGTATGTCTGGATAGAAAGTACTTTTCACAATCCGGTGGAATGGGAAGAAAAGAACAATTACTGCCAGAAGAAATACATGTGGATATATCTAATATTTGAGGGCTTCACCTGGCTAAAACTGAGTCCCAAGAGAGTAAACACAGAAATATCCTCACCTGTAGAAAAAAATTTCCTATTAAATTATGTACTTAATCATTGAATTTACCTCTTTAGGATCCAAAGGATCCTTCCTCTCTTACTCATCCCGGCAGGTTATTGAAATTGCTGGCACTTGTGACTTGTCACTATAAAATCACCTATTTATATGTTGAAACACTCATTAACACTCACTAACACTGTCTCTGTGTTTCAGAAAATCGTGGTATCTGTGGGAAATCCAGGATTTTGCAGTAGGTGGTCAAACAAATATTCAGTGCCCCTAGCCAGAGCAAATTGGCAAAGTCCTACAGAAAAGATTCATCACTGTCCTGTTTTTCAAGGTTTTAAGTCACAGATCTCTAGTAACTACAAAGATTATCAGCATCTTAAGCAAAGGCCCTGAACCAGAACTTTCTTTGGATTCATTCTCTCTGAACATAAAAACTCATGAGTTCAGTCCAAGGCCTTATAGAATGTTACACCCTGAAATACTTCTGGGATATTTTGGAGAGAAATGTTGTTGCCAGGGGGTACTAATAATAAGCTGTGCATTAGGAAGGCAGGCAGCATACTCTAACTGCTCTATGACTGGCATGGCTGGAGCATGTCTTTCCTAAAGAAAGCTTTGACTCCAAGTGAAGCAATAGTCTAGCTGTCACTTGCATCTATCTGCTGCACATCCAAACTGTTTTTATTTTGGCCTTCTCAAAGCAAATCACCTTTTGCAAATTGAAATTCTAGGACAATGCTTTTCAATCTCTAACTGTACTTCTTCTAAGTATTTGATGTTATTTGCTCAATTCCCTTCTGTGCTGCTGAAGCTGGGTGACTGAGCCAGATGCTGTAAGTGAATGACCGACCTTGGGTTTTGCAATCAAGGTCTGAAGTAAGGAAGCAGTTATCTCCTGATAAGAGCTGGAATGTCAGGAACAATGTGATAAGCAAAGAGTGGAGATGTAAGAATCGAGCTTCAACTCCTGGGCAAAGTCTAACTTCGAAGGACCAGAGAAAGAAAGTGAAAGATCACAAAGTCAATAATTAAGTAATACAGAAAACAAATGAAAGCAAAATAGGTTCAGAAATAGCTAATACTAGTGCTGAGTAATTTCTCCCCAAACTGACTGAACTCAGCCACCCTCCTTTTGGAGTTCCTAGGTGATTTCAGCTGAAAAAAACACCGTAACTCTTGGCATATGTTTCAGAGCTTTCAAGCCTTTCCTTGGAGGTAAAGTGAGATACGTGTCAAGTTTTTAAATGGGGAACACGTGTATACCTGTGGCGGATTCATGTTGATGTATGGCAAAACCAATATAATATTTAAAGTAATTAACCTCCAATTAAATTTATATTAAAAAATAAAATAAAAGCTCTTTAAAGTTATCATGATTGCATTCCATACATTCCTCTTTTCAGAGCTTGAAGTTGGTTTTGGTCCTGATGGGGCCCAAATATACTATCTGCACTGTGTATTCTGAATCCCATCATGGGTTCAGTTCAGTTGCTCAGTCATGTCTGACTCTTTGCAACCCCATAGACTGCAGCACGCCAGGCCTCCCTGTCCATCACCAGCTCCCAGAGTTTGCCCAAACTCTTGTCCATTGGGTAGGTGATATTATTGGAGATGAAGTCACCAGTGTGTAAATACAAAACCACTAGCATTCCAACAGAGATTCTATGGCACAGGAGAGATGATATAGGCCTAGTAGAGTGTACTCATGATTTGGCTTGGTCTCTATGAAGAATTCACTGTTTCTCCTGATGGATCAGATGATATCCTTCATGGGCATACAGGATGTACTCAGTCTGGACCTTGTGAATTTGGAGGTTTATCTTTCTCCAAAGCATCGTGAGGCTTTCAAGTCCACCACAGTGTAAAAGTTCAGGATCAAATATCAACCACACAGGATGTTGAAATCACACATCCACTCTGTCTCCGCTTTTATACACACTGATTTAGAAATGAAGTGAAGTCACTCAATCGTGTCCCACTCTTTGCGACCTCATGGACTATAGTCTACCAGGCTCCTCTGTCCATAGGATTTTCCAGGCAAGAGTACTGGACTGGGTTGCCATTTCCTTCTCCAGATTTAGAGATGAGGATTTAGTAATTAATGGACCGACCTAAGACAAGCCTTGAGCCCATTTACTCACAAATTGACAACAGACCCCACTGCTGGTGTTATTTGTGGTCCTAATAACCCCTCGTTGGAGAAGGAAATGGAAACCCATTCCAGTATTCCTGCCTGGAGAATTCCATGGTTGGAGGAGCAGGGCAGGCTACAGTCCATGGGGTCACAAAGAGTCAGACACGACTGAATGACTATCATTAACCACTTACAGGTACTGGCTTCATAATCACTAAGATTTTCACCGATTTCACAAATTGTGAAGTATACTGATTTCTACTAACAGAATTAGAAATCTTGAGGACAAAAAAGGATCAAGGCAGCAATTTGCCAATTGAAGCTACAATCTGATAGCCAAAGGTCCTCTCCTCCATCTTCTGAGGAGATTCTCATCTCTTGAAGGGCAGACTGTGCTGGAAATCAGCCCAAGATACCATCATAATCAGGACAGAATTGCAAAGGAGACTGAATGCACAGTGCACTGAATGCACAGTTATTTGTCAAATTCAGACTCTTAACAGAGAAAGAGGAGAACTAAGAAGTCTAAGTTAGGAATATTTGTTAGATGAACATGAGAATCTTGACCCTCCAGATTTTTATCTGAATCTTTTTCATTTGTAGGAATAGCTTCACTTCATCCAGTGATCAACAACTTCTTGACTGGAAACTGTACAATGACTTCAGAGGAGGCAGATGCCTCTTACAAAAATACACGGTCTCTTCTAGATCTTCCCCAGTTGCCCACATTACAGTCAGGCAATATTGTCATGCATTAGCACTGCTGAAGTGGTAATGTAAGTCTCTTTTCCAGTAAGAAACAGCTGACATGCCAAAAAGTGTTCGTACTTGGCTAAGTTGTAGTATCAGGAAGCAAGTATACACATACATAAGTGGATCTAGAAAGACAGACTGGAAGATGAAAGGAGAATATGAGATTCAATGAAGAATTTTTATCATGAGTTCATGCATGTGTCCATGCTAAGTTGCTTCAGTCATGTCTGATGCTTTGCAACTCTATGGGACTATGGCCTGCCAGGCTCCCCTGCTCATGGGACTCTCCAGGCAAGAATACTGGAGTGGATTGTCATGCCCTCCTCCAGGGGATCTTTCCAACCCAGGTATTTAACCCCTGTCTCTTGTATATTCTGCAATGACAGGTGTGTTCTTTATCACTGGTGCCACCTGGGTACCCAACCTATTCATAAATTGCTATGCAGTATTCTGACAACACCTAGAGCTAGTTCTAATCATTTGCTGGGTTGACTCCTTGGAGCAATACAAAACAAAGGCCTTCAAGAAATAAGTGGATATACTGGACTTCCTTGGTACAGATGTGATAAACAAGGTCAGAAGAATGGGAGGTAGCAATATAAGGTTGATCACTGTGTGAATTTGGAGGAGATAAAGTCTCTGATTTGATCTTTCCACATTTGTAAATGAAATCTACGGAAGTAAAGTATAAACTCCTTGACAGCAGATCTATGTTTTCATTCACTATCATATCTCCTACTTCTTATAAAATAGCATAATCATTTGTTGATTGAGCAGATGAAGAAACAGGATTACCATGAGAAGTCAACTGACACAATACACAAAAGTGAAAACAAAATCTGGCACATAAATCAGCTCACTCCATTGAAGGTTACTCCATTGAAGGTTAACCTTTTTCACATCCTTCTTCACTGTCTCATAATCTCTCTCCATCTCACTCTCTGTAAAGAGAGCCACATGCTCTGCCCTGTTTGGAACAATTATTATCTTCTGCCTTGTCTGTTAGAATGACTTTTTATCTATTAATCCCTGCTCCTCTGCCAATGTCTACAAGGCTGTCTGCTGGGATAAGCTTTCTCAGTTTCAGATCTAATCATGCTAGTACTTGCTTTCCACTTACTTTAATACAAAGCCAAAATACTTCATCTGGAAATCAATGCCCTTTATTGGTACAGAAGAAACTGTGTGGGCTAAGAGGTGGCAAATGCCTGGGGCATGGCCACTTATCAGTAAACGCTGCCTAAATTTAATGTCTTAAATTCATTCCCTTATCTGTACAAACTGTATACTACAGCGCATAACACAGAGGCGTCATAGTGAAGAATAAGAGGGATTAAAATATGGGAAGAACTCAGGAATGATAGGCATCAGATTAGCTTTAAAAATACACATATTCAACTGTCTAGTTATACCTTCTGTCATTTCTCTTCAACTCAATATGAGAATCACTCTAAGTATTTTTTTGGGACATGAAGCTGCCTAAGTCAATCTAGTTACTATCCACAAAATAATTGTTTCTTTGTATTGTTCATGTTGCCCTTTTCCTCTAGAATATACCAAATTCCTTCTTTACCCATAAAATTATTCTGCTGTGTCTTAGATCATTCCCCAGCTGCCCTGTGAAAAAGTAGTTTTTCTTTTCCCTATTCTACAAAACATACTGGTTAATTCTGCTACAACTTTGAGACTACTATAAAGTAATTGCAAGTGCTCTTGCCACTCATCACACTGTGTACTCTTTGAGACATCAATTTAGTTATTTCTATATTCCTCCCATATCTTAGCAGATTCTGGCTCACATACTCATGCCTGGTAGATATATCAATGTGATTGAGTGAATGAATTAAAACAAAAAGTTCAAATGTCATCACTTTAGAATAAAAAGTTTTAAATATTTAATGAAAAGATCAGGTTGACCAAAACTTATGGGTAAAATACCAAATATCCCTTATAAACTAATAAAATGAAATCAGTACCATGAAATGAGACAGCATCATATCAGAAGGTATGGTATGAATAAACTGTAATCTAGACAATGATGAAGTTTTTCCCAAAATCCTCATGAAAATTTTAGCATTATTCAAAAAGGAAGAAAGTACAAATGTTAAAAGTGAAGGAAATGATTGTAACTATGAAGCTTTAAATTGGTTTATTTTTAATATTTATGTTTACCACTTTCTAAAAAGAGTTACTCTCTTTTGTTAACTCATTGACTCACACCCATATGCTTATATTTTGAGTAACAGGTCCACTGTAAGAGGAAATAAGAACGAAAGGTTTAAGACTGAGAATTATGGTCTGTACTGAGTTTCAGTCCAGAAGAAATAAAGAGGAAAAATAAGAATACTAGATGTAGAACATATCAACTGATATGATATACATCATTATCCCTTAAAGTTTTACTGCCACGTGCTTAGCAAGCTTTCTCAAAATTTGAGTTTTGAAAAGAATTCTTAAAAAATAAATGCCTCAGTTGGCAGTGAAATAAATTCAGTTCTTGAATTAGTATATGGGGTCATCAATGCAAAGAAAGTACATGATTAAAAAAAGGCACTTTGAACATTCAATTAAAGGTGTCCTTACTAAAAATGATATAAAGGATTCTGACAGAGAGACTGATTGGGCCTCCTCAGATCAATGCATGATAAATAATTTTCCACATGTAAAGAAAACTTCAGTTCAAAGCAAAGTAAGCAGATTGCAAGTACATGGAGCATTACCTATTTAACAAAATATACAAACAGAGCATTTCAGATCTTTTAGATGGTGTTAACGGCTACGAATCTGGACAATTTGTAAAATCGATAATAATTGGACTCTGCATGGCACTTTAAGGAAATAGGCTAAGTGCAATATATTTTAAGTGTTAGTAATTAAGAAGAGAAGTATAAAAATATTAAATATTCTAAACTTGCTTTCCACAGTCACATAGAAAAAAACATACATGAATTAAATAAAAAATACAGAAATAATAGATTTTCTTTTTTAATCCTTTCTAATTTTAGAAGTAATAACTGTACTGGCTCCATGATAAAAATATTATTTCAAAAGTAAATTCTGTGTATTAGACTACACAGAAGAAATATACAAGAAAGGTCTTAATGAACCAGGTAATCACAATGTGTGATCACTCATCTATAGCCAGACAGCCTGGAGTGTGAAGTAGTGAGCCTTATGAAGCATTACTATGAACAAAGCTAGTGGAGGTGGTGAAATTCCAGCTGAGCTATTTCAAATCCTAAAAGATAATGCTGTTAAGGTGCTGCACTCAATATGTCAGCAAATTTGAAAAATCCAACAATGACCACAGGACTGGAAAAGGTGCTTTCATTCCAATCCCCAAAAAAATGTTCAGTTTTTACGTGCTAAGTCACTTCAGTCATGTCTGACTCTTTGTGACCCCAAGGACTGTAGCCTGCCAGACTCATCTGTCAAGGAATTCTCCAGGCAATAATACTGGAGTGGGCTCCCATGCCCTTCTCCATGGGATACTCCTGAAATAGGGATTGAATCCACGTCTTCTGTGGCTCCTGCATTGCAGGCAAATTCTTTACTGCTGAGCCACCATGGAAGCTTAAAAATGTTCAAGCCACTATACAATTGTGTTCATTTCGCATGCTAGCAAAGTTATGCTCAAAATCCTTTATGCTTGGCTTCAGCACTACATGAACTGAGAAATTCCAGATGTACAAGCTGGGTTTCAAAGAGGCAGGAGAACCAGAGATCAAATTGCCAACATTCATTGTACCATGAAAAACCAAAGGAGTTCCAGAAAATCATCTACTTCTGCTTCACTGACTACACTAAAGCCTTTGACTGTGTGAATCAAAACAAACTGCGGAAAATTCTTAAAGAGGGGGAATACCAGACCACCTTACCTGCCTCCTGAAAAACCTGTGTGCACGTCAAGAAGCAACTCTTTGAACCAGACATGAAACAACAGGCTGGTTCAAAATTAGGAAACGAGTATAAGAAGGCTATATATTTCCATCCTGCTTATTTAACTTTTATATGCAGAGTACACCATGTGCAATGCTAGGCCAGGTGAATCATAAGCTGAATCAAGATTGCCAGAAGAAATATCCACAACTTCAGATATATAGATGATACCACTCTAATGGCAGAAAGTGAAGAGGAACTAAAAAAACTCTTGACAAAGGTGAAGAGTAAAATGAAAAATCTGGCTTGAAATTCAACATTCAAAAAACTAAGATCATGGCATCTGGTCCCATCGCTCCATGGAAAACAGCAAGGGAAAAAGTAGAAGCAGTGGCAGAGTTAATTTTCTTGGGCTCCCAAATTAACGCAGTGCCTGCAGCCATGAAATTAAAAGACACTTGCTCCTCGGAAGAATAGTTATGACAGACCTAGATAGTGCATTAAAAAGCATAGACATCATTTTGCCAACAAAGGTCTGTATAGTCAAAGCTATGGTTTCTCCAGTAGACACGTATGGATGTGAGAGTTGGACCATAAAGAAGGCTGAGCCCTTTCAAACTGTGGTTCTGGAGAAGACTCTTGAGAGTCCCTTGGACTGGAAGGAAATCAAACCAGTCAGTCCTAAAGAATCTTATCAACCCTGAATATTCATTGGAAGGACTACTGCTGAACCTGAAATTCCAATACTTTGGCCACCGAATGCAAAAAGCCTACTCATTGGAAAGGGCCCTGACACTGGGAAAGACTGAAGGCAAAAGGAGAAGGGGGTGGCAGAAGATGAAATGGTTAGCTAGTACCACCAGCTCAATGGACCTGAATCTGAGCAAACTCTGGGAAATAGTAGAAGACAGAGGAGCCTGGTGTGCTTCAGTCTGTGGGCTTGACAAGAGTGGGACACAACTTCGTGACTGAACAACAAGTTAGTGTATTATCCTCTGCTTTCAAATGATGTAACTGTGGTTTTCATTAGAACTCTTTCAACGTATTACACAGGTTGCCCTTTCTGTTATTTTAGGTGTGTTGCCTACACTATGCAGATGTAGACCTCTATAATCCTACCAGTCTCAGCTATCCGATTTTCCTTATATACAGTGCTTTGTCCTATTTTACGACCTTAGATAAAATGAGAATAGAAGCCCTTATTTTTCATTTCCACTGAACTCCATATTACAGCTGTGCATACAGATTTCCAAGTGTGCATACTTCTTTCCTGACATTCAATGATCAATTTTTCTTATAAATCCACTGCTCAGTAAATCCATTAGCCAAAGACATTTACACTCCTTCCTCTTTTATTTCCTGTGTGAACTAATCTAAAGCATTTTCTTCAGATCATAAGCCTTTTGGGGAAGGTACATAATTTCTTTGCTTCAAAGCTGTTAAGGCCCAGATACATCTCCAGCTTCACACACAACAAATGACTTAGATCAACATTTGAAGTATGTTTTTAAAGCTAGTAAGACATGAGACCTGCATGCTGAAATACAATCTAATCTAAAGCAGGTGAACTGAACTCTGGAATGGATATTGTGTATTTATCTTTTCTAAATGTGCAAATCGAACTACCTGGGCTACTCAAATATTTTCAGAAAAGTTATCATCTGCCAAAGTAAAAACAGTAAACTGATCCATTTTAAATAGAGAGTCTATCTACCACACTACGTGATCTTACCTATTCTGAGTCATGTGAGAAGCCTGGTGTTTGTGCATCAGTCATATGATGAGGGTCATATACTTATTAACTATATAATTCTCAGCAGTGGGTACCCATTCTCACTAAATTCTCTCATAGTCATGAAACTGTGTGCTGGAATCCCTAAGACATTCTAGTCCCCTGTGAGCAATTGTGGAGACACAAAATCAAATCTAGTCTGCCACAGATCTCTGCCCAACTATATTTAAACTGTAACTCTGGATAGTCGAGAGAACCGGGCTTCCACAAGGTTTGCCCGGGATAGTTAACCCTCATAGACTCTTCCCTCCCAATATACCCCTCTCCAAAGAAAGAGCTACCTTAAGCCCTTTGGGTCTTCCACACATTAATAGTGCTGTTTAAATCAAATCGGTCCACTTGAGTTCCTTAAGATATATGCTTATTTTGGGGAGATATACCCAAGTTCACAGACATAGAACTGTAGGGTACAAATGACTCAATAGTATCTCACAATGTACCTTTACTTCCCTGAGCCTACCAAACTAAATAATTCACAGACTAGGGTAGTTTAACATGGTGGCATAAGAAGCCTGAACTTACCTCCTCCCATGGACACATCAAACATACAACTACATATGGATCAGTTCCCTCTGAAAGAAAACTGAGAACTAGGTGAATACAACAAAGAATTAAAAAACATATCAAGACAGCTAGGAGGAACAGAAACTACTCTCACCAAAAACTCCCAGTCCCAGCATTGTGTCTCATATAGGAAGGGATCTCATCAAATGAGTGCTTTTCCCAGAAGAAAGAAGAGTTGGGGACCCACATTATGAACCCTGTGCCCAAGGATCTACATTGAAGAGACAAACTCTCAAAATATCAAATTTAGAAAACTAATAGGACTGATGTCCAACAGTTCCAAAGTGCTGTAGGAAACTGAGACTCCTTCAAGGGGTGTATGTAGTCTCACTCATGTCAAGAACAAGAAAATCACAGCAATATGAAAAGTGTCAAGACTACATAGGAAAGGAGGTCATTTGCAAATCTAAAAGCATTGGCTAGAGAGTAAAGCACTACTGAAAATGCTCACCCATGCTCCTCATAGACTGAGGGATTGTCAGACACCACCATCACCATTCCCCTCTAACCTGCTAGCAAAGAAGGGTGAGCTCAAACTCAGGGACAAGCAATTGTAGCACTCTGCAGCCACCTTGCTGATGCCAGAAAGCTCTGGTAGTTGCAGCACTCCCCTGCTCCCTGGCTGGGGCCAGTGGGCACAAATAGTCATGGCATTCTCTTGCTCCCTAGCTACTATCTGCAAGTATGAGCAGCTATGACAGTATCCTGCTCACTGACTGGGGCTAGGAATCATTAGAAGTCACAGCACTATTCTCCAAGCCTCAAGCAGAGTTGACATTCCCCTGCCCCCTGACAAGGACTGGTGGCTGCAGGCAGTCTCAGCATTCTCCCACTCCTAGCCTTAAGCTGGTTCACATACAAGGACAAGGCACTCTCCTTTTGCACCTCTGGAGCCCACAGGCACAAATAATATTCCTTTTGTCTTTCTGAAACATGAAGGCAAGCCCTTCCCATACAGCCCAGGCTGCCTAGCTAAAGCCAGAAGGCATGTTCAGTCCACAAAAGGGTATCACTTGATCACTCGGCACTGGTGCTCAAGAGTGCTGGTGTTCCTGAGCTCTGTGGGACTTTAACAATCAGAAAGAATTATTCATGGGCCACTACTCCCAGCACACTGCACAGACAGCAGACTGAAACACAACCCCAGTCTTCCAGTGATAAAGGCTTATTTATTTGGTCTGGAGTTTCAACAGGAGGGTCAGACTTCACACTTCTCACACATCTAGAGGTTAAAGAGGCAGTCCTGAGGAGACATCCTCTATGAGCACCCCCTTAGCCTACTACAGCTTGACAAAACTCCCCTCAAAAGAAGATTGTACATTCATCAAAAACCTGAGTTTTGGCATATGTCACCCAGGACACCTCCAGATCTCCTGGTCTGGAGGACAGAAGCGATTAACATTGTAGCCCCATAGGACACCATATATTTAAAATACATTAAAAGCTGCCACCTGAAGATCTAGCTTTCAATTAGCCTGAAATTATGTGCTAAATGAAATTCCCTCCTTGGAACACTGACAGGTTTTGGCACACTCTCAACCACAGAGGCATGTCAAGAATAAATCAAGTAGTATAAGTGGGTATAAAATACATCTCAAAAATTTAATGAGACTGAAACCACTTCCAATTATAACTGTATGAAACTAGGAATTAAAAAAAATAATTGGGGAAAAAAATCAAACATGTGGAGACTGACAACATGGTACTAAAGAATCAGTGGGTCAATGAAAAAACCAAAGAGGAAATCAAAGGAATACACCTTAACATAATGAAAAATGGAGACACGACATTCTAAAATATATTAAACATAGCAAAAGCAATTCAAAGATGGACATTCACAGGCCTACTCAAAAAGCAAGAAAAATCTCACATATACATTTCAAACTTACACCTCACTAAACTAAAAAAAAAGAAGTACAAAACTCAAAATTAGCAGAAGGAAGGAAAAATAAGGATCAGAGCAGAAATAAGTGAAATAGAGACCAAAAAAAATCAATGAAACTTAGAGATAAATCTTTAGCTAGATTCATCAAGAAAAGAAGAAAGGAGGGGTGGTCTCAAGATGGTGGAGAAATAGGATAGGAAGACCGCTTTCTCCCCCACAAATTCATCAAAAGATCATCTGAATTCTGAGCAACTTCTACAAAACGTCTGAACACTGGTGAAGGCATCCAGTAAGGCAACCGATCCTCTTTGAAAGGAGGTGGGACAAAATATAAGACAAAAAGAGAGACAAGAGAGTTAGGGATGGAAACCCATCCTGGGGTGGGGGAGTCATGGAGGAGAAGTTTCCACATGGTAGGAAACCCTCACATTGGCGAGTCAGGATGGCTACTATTAAAAAGTCTACAAACAATAAATGTTGGAGTGGGTGTGGAGGAAAGGGAACCCTCTAACACTGCTGGTGGAAATGCAAACTAGTACAGCCACTATGGAGAACAGTCTGGAGATTCCTTTAAAAACTGGAAATAGAACTGCCAAACAACCCAGCAATCCCACTGCTGGGCACACACACCAAGGAAACCAGAATTGAAAGAGACACATATACCCCAGTGTTCATTATAGCACTGTTTAAAATAGCTAGGACATGGAAGCAACTTAGATATCCATCAGCAGATGAATGGATAAGAAAGTTGTAGTACATATACACAGTATTACTCAGCTATTAACAAGAATGCATTTGAGTTAGTTCTAATGAGAGAAATGAAACTGGAGCCTATTATACAAAGTGAAGTCAGAAAGAAAAACACCAATACAGTATATTAACACATATATATGGAATTTAGAAATATGGTAACAGCAAAACTATATGCAAGACAACAAAAGAGACACAGATATAAAGAACTGACTTTTGGGCTCTGTGGGAGAAGGCGAGGGTTGGATGATTTGAGAGAACAGCATGGAAATATGTACATTACCATATGTGAAATAGATGACCAGTCCAAGTTTGATGCATGAAACAGGGCACTCAAAGCCAGTGCACTGGGACAACCCAGAGGGATGGGACAGGGATTGAGGTGGGAGGGGGTCCAGGATGAGGGGATGCATGCATACCCATGATTGATTCATGTCACTGTATGGCAAAACCAACCACAATAATATTGTACAGTAATTAGCCTCCAATTAAAATACATCAATTAATAAAAAATGGAAAGACCCAGATAAAATATATGAGAATGAAAGATAAGTTACAACTGATGCCACAGAAATAGAAAGGATAAGCCTTTGACTGTGTGGATCACAATAAACTGTGGAAAATTCTGAAAGAGATGGGAATACCAGACCAATGGATGGCATCACTGACTCGATGGACGTGAGTCTTAGTGAACTCCGGGAGTTGGTGATGGACAGGGAGGTCTGGCATGCTGTGATTCATGGAGTTGCAAAGAGTCAGACAGGACTGAATGACTGAACTGAACTGAATGAATAATTGTTTGGGCTTCCCTTGTAGCTCAGCTGGTAAAGAATCTGCCTGCAATACAGGAGACCCCAGTTTGATACCTGGATCAGAAAGATCCCTTGGAGGAGGGCATAACAATCCACTCCAGTATTCTTGTCTGGAGAATCCTCATGGACAGAGGAGGCTGGCGGGCTACAGTCTATGAGGGTCGTAGAGTGGATCACGACTGAGTGACTAAGCACATGAACAATTATGTAGCAATAGACTGAACAGCCTAGAAGAAATGGATAAATTCCTAGAAACTGATAACCTCCACAGACTGATTCATGAAGAAACAGAAAACCTCAACAGGCTGATTACTGCTAAGACAATTGAATCAATAATCAAAAACCTCCCCCCAAAAAGACATAACTGGTGATATCTATCAAACATTTAATAAGAATACCAATCTTTCTCAAAGTCTGTCATAAAATAGAAGAGGAGGGAACATTTCCAAACTCACCTATGAGGTCAGCATTATCCTGATATCAAAATAGTCAAAGATACCAGAGAAAAGAAAATTTCAAGCTGATATTACTGATGAACATAGATGCAAAAATCCTCCACAAAATATTGGCAAACTGAGCACAATGATGCACTGAAATAATCGTATATCTTGAGTAAATGAGAATTATTCTATGATGTGAGTTCACAATCCACAAGTCAACGTGACACATCACACTAACAAACTAAAAACTAAACATAATACAATCATCTCAATACATTCAGAAAAAGCACTGGGTAAAATCCATCTTTAATTTACAATATGATCTATCAACAAGGTAGGTATAAAAGGCACATACCTCAACATAATAAAGGCCATATATGGTTAACATCATACTCAATGGTGAACAATTAAAAGCTTTTGTTCTCCTCACTCTTACTCAGTATAATACTAGAAGTCTTAGCCAGAAAAATTAGGCCATAAAAATGGTGGGTAAGGCATCAAAACTGGAATGACAGACAAAACTGTCACTGTTTGCATATGAAATATTATATCATAAAAACCCTAAAGACTTCACCAAAACTGTTAGAACTAATAAATGAATTCAGTAGACTTGTAGAAAACGGAATGATATATATTAATAACAAAATTGTGGGGTTTTTAACACTAATAAATTAAGAAAACAATATTGTTAGAAACTGCATCAGTAAAAATAGATACCTAGGAATAAATTTATCTGAGGAAGTGAAAGAGAGGTACTCTGAAAACTGTGCTACACTGATGAAAGAAATTGATGACATGATGATAGCACAAACAAACAGAAAGACATACCATGCCATAGATGAAAAAAATTAATACTGTTGAAATGTTCATACTACACAAATCAATCTAAAGATTCAATGCACTCTCTCTTAAAATACCAATGGCATTTTTCACTGAACTAGACAGATTAAAGAATTCTCATTTTTTAAATGAAAACTAGAAAAGACCTCAAATAGCCAAAGAAATCTTGAAAAAGAAGAAAAAAGTTAGAGGTATCATACATCTTGATTTCCCCTATCCTACAAAACTATAGTAATTAAAACAACATGGTACTGGCAGAAAAACGGACACATAGATCAATGGAACTAAATGAACCCAGGAATAAACCTATGCATTACAGTTGATTAATTTTTTTTAACAAAACAGGCAAGAATTAACATGAGAAAAAGACAATTTCTTCATAAATGGTGTTGGGAAAATTGAACAGATGCATGCAAAAGAATAAATCTGGAGCTCTACCTAACATCTAAACAGAAATAAATTCAAAACAGATCAAAACCTTAAATGTAAGATCTGCAATCATAACATTCCTATAAGAGAACAAGGCAGGAAGATCTTTGAGATCAGGCTTAGTGAAAGTTTTTAGACCTGTATCTTTGGCAAAGGCCAAAAATTAGAAGGAAGGAAAGAAAGGAACATAAACAAATGGGAGCACATCAACCTTCTGCAAAGCAGAAGAAACCACCAAAAGAATGAAAAGAAAACCTACTGAATGGGGGAAAATATCTGTAAATTGTATACCTGATATGGGATTAATATCTGAAACATATGAAGAACTTATACAGCTTAATATAAAAAATAAGCAGTACAATTAAAAAATGGACTGAGAACCTGCATAGACTTTTTCTAAAGAAAACATACAGACCAACAGGTACATAAAAAGCTATTTTAAATGACTAATCATCAGAGAAATGCAATTCAAAACCACAATAAGACATTACCTCACACCTATCAGAATGGCTGTTATCAGAAGGACAGCAAATAAGTGTTGGGGAGAGTGTGGAGAAAATGAAATCTTTGTGCACTGTTGGTGGGCATACAAATTGGTACAGCCACTATAGATGTCATTATAAAGGCTACTTAGAAAATTAAAAATAGAAATACCACTCAATTCAGCAATTCTATAATACTTCTGGGTATTTACTTGGAGAAAACAAAAACATAATTCAAAAAGATAAACCCAACTCTGTGTTCACTGCTGCATTATTTACAACAGCCAAGATATGGAAACAAGCATCCATTGACAGATGAATGGATAAAGATGTAGAAAATATACATACTTGTATATGTATATGACTACTGGAAAAAGAATAGCTTTGACTATATAAACCTTTGTCGTTAAAGCAATGTCTCTGCTTTTTAATACACTGTCTAGGTTTGTCATCGCTTTGACAGTTGGACCATAAAGAAGGCCGAACATCAAAGAATTAATGCTTTTAAACTGTGGTGCTGGGTAAGACTCTTGAGAGTCTCTTGGACTGCAAGATCAAACCAGTCCATCCTAAAGGAAATCAACCCTGAATATTCACTGGAAGGACTGATGTTGAAACTGAGGCTCCAATACTTTGGCCACCTCATGGGAAGAGCTGGATCACTGAAACAGACCTTGATACTGGGAAAAANTGGACTGCAAGATCAAACCAGTCCATCCTAAAGGAAATCAACCCTGAATATTCACTGGAAGGACTGATGTTGAAACTGAGGCTCCAATACTTTGGCCACCTCATGGGAAGAGCTGGATCACTGAAACAGACCTTGATACTGGGAAAAATAGAAAGCAGGAGGAGAAGGGGACAACATAGGATGAGATGGTTGGATGGCATCAGCAACTTGATAGACAAGAGTCTGAGCAAGCTCTGGGAGATGATGAGGAACAGGGAAGCCTGGCATGCTGCAGTCCATGGGGTCACAAAGAGTCAGACAGGACTGAGCGACTGAAGAACAGCAAACATAAGTACATACATATGTACATATGTACGTGGGCTTTCCTGGTGGTTCAAGTGATGGTCAAGAATCTGCCTCCAGCGCAGGAGACCAGGTTCGATCCTTTGGTTGGGAAGATCCCCTGGAGGAGAGAATGGCTACCCACTTCGGTATTCTCACCTGGAGAATTTCCACGGACAGAGGAGCCTGGCAGGTCACAGTCCATGGGGTCACAGAGAGTCAGAAATGACTGAGCTACTAACACTGTCACTCTTCACATATATATGTATATATGTGATCACTAATCTAGAGCCAGACATCTTGGAATGTGAAGTCAAGTGGGCCTTAGAAAGCATCACAGGACGACAGAGGATGAGATGGTTGGATGGCATCACTGACTCAGTGGACATGAGTTTGGGTAAACTCTGGTAGTTGGTGATGGCCAGGGAGACCTGGCATGCTGCAGTTGATAGGTTGCAAAGAATTGGACACGACTGAGCGACTGAACTGAACTGATACTTTTTGAGAACCCAGGAACCAAACTAGTTTTTAGTTGTATAAAACAGCAATATTCATTCTAAAACACATAATAAAATTAGATAAATAAGGACATTTATAACTATGTAAAATCCTCAGGCCATGCCAATTAGTCCTATCTAAGATGTTCCACAAAGTTTGCCATCTTACTATATTTTTTTAGTAAGTTGCTGGATGGATGGACAGCTTTCATTAAACCAATCTGTATTTATACTAATAAGCTAGAGTAGTACTTCCTAATGTTTTCAGAGAAGTGAGGCTTAGACAAGTGTTCTGAGGTCTTGGCTCCTGCAGCCTCCACTCAGGTCCCCTGAAGGCTGATGGGAATCAGTTACCTTCCCTTTAGCAACTACCATTCTACTCTTGGATACACCATATAAATGGAATCATACAACTTTTGTCCTTTCAAATAACTGGCTTATTTCACATAATGTCTTCAAAGTTCATCCATGATGTGTATGTGTGTGTATAAACTGCCTGCCTTTTTAAGGCTAACATTCCATTGTATACATACACGATATTTTGTCTACTTATCCATCTGTGGACACCTGGATTGCTTCCACTCTGGCTACTATGAATAATGCTTCTATGAACATGGGCATGCAAATATCTGAGTCACTATGTTCAATTCTTACAGGTACATACCCAGAAGTAGAATTGAGGGACTGTATTGTAATTCTGTATTTAATATTTTAAGGAACCATTTTTCACAGTGCTTCTGTATATCATTTTATATTGCCACTAGCAATGCATGACAGTTCCATTTTCTTTACATCCTCTAAATGTGTTATTTTCTGGAGGGTGTTTTGTTTTGGATAATAGCCATCCTTATGGATGTGAATTCACCTTTTCAAAAGAGCACTCTAGTGGAAAACTTACCTGCTTGATTTCTCGTAACAGATCTGCATCTATGTAATATCTTTCTTCAGATTTGACTGCTCCAAAGTGATTCTGCATCCTGATTTGGGACATCAGTTCATTTAGTCGACCCTTAAAAAGAATACTGAGTTTAATTATAACTGCTCACATTAGCAACCATTTCTAAGAGAATGTTTTAAAAAGGATGGATACTACTATAATTAAAGGTGTTTCAATTCTCCTTTTGTACCTTATTTGAAACATTAGTATAATCATACAATTAATACACGCCCAGAACATCATGATTAAGAGTCTACTTTAGAAAGCAAGTTTTAATTAAAAAGAACATGTACTTAATAAAGAACAAGTTAACATTTCTCTTCTGAGCCACCTGAAACAAATTCTAGCTTTACAGTCTTACCTTAAACTGAGTAGGGGCATTCAGTTCACCCTGAATTGTATCTAGCTGAACTCGCAACTGCTCTTCATCAGCTTGGATGGCATACCCGCTCTTCCTCTGAATTTCCTGTTTGATTAGGACCTACACAAAGAAAACCAACAATAACAATTCAATTGTCTCTCTTCATTTATGCAGGTAATATATTACACATCAACTGTTGAAAGAAATTAGCTAAATACACTAAGAATAGTTCAAGATTTGAATTGGTTTGCCCATTTTTATTATGCAAGTTATGTGAATTTACTTTCAATGACTACACAATTTTCATGATTAGCCAACAATTTACTTAAGTATTCTTATATTGAGGGGGATATATAGTTTCTAGTTTTGACACTCTGAACAATGCTATAATAAACAGTTTTGTGTGTGTATGTATCTTTATTTACTGGTATAGACTGCCATGAATTCGAGATTGCTGGGTTTAAAAGGTAGGTGTATTCAGCCTTCAGAAGCTGCTAAATTGCTTTCCCAAATATCCTAGAAACATATATTCATAAGACACACATAAGACTACCCTTTTCCACACATTTCTGTCAGCAATAGGTAATGACATTTAAATTTTTTCCAGTCTGATGAGTACTAGCATCACACGATTTTTCTTTTTTAAAATCTGCATCCCCTTGATTGTTTTTTCTTTCTTGGCCACTTGACTTCTGGGATCAGTCAGGATCTTAGTTTCTCGACCAGGGATTGAACCCAGACTCCCTGCAGTGGAAGCGGGGAGCTTTAACCACTGGACCACCAGGGGATTCCACCCCCACCTTGAATGTTGAAGGACCATCTTCCACCAGTTAAGAACTATTTCGAATCTGCCCTTCTGTGAACTGCCTTTACACATTTGCCTGTATTTCCATTGGGGCTTTAGGGGTCAAAATGTAGCACTTTGTAAGATACAAATATTTACAACTAAAATCAGTGCTGTTTGCAAATTCACAATTTTCTTTTTCTAAAATCACTTGACTGCTAACAAATGGCCTCTGTTTTCTTTTGCTATGCAAGATTTTTGTTAGTCAATTTTGTTTTTTATAGTTTCTGGTTTTCTGGCTACACGTCTCTTCAATCCCTAGGTTGTTCATGTAGCTTCATAAATTTCTTAAGAGTTAAATCTTTAATACCCCTTGTTTTTATATATGGGCTTCCCTGGTGGCTCAGATGGTAAAGAATCTGCCTGCAATGCGGGAGACCTGAGTTTGATCCCTGGGTTGGGAAGATCCCTTGGAGGACGGCACAGCAATACACTCCAGTATTCTTGCCTGGAGAATCCCCGTGGACAGAAGAACCTGGAGCTAATTGGTACATGGTGTGATACAGTGGTCAAATTTTCCAGATGGATGGACAATTACTATAGCATTATTTATTAACTAAACCCACTGAATTGAAATATCACCTTTTTCATATTAAGATACAACATGCAACTATTTCTGGATTCTCTATTCTGTTCTGTGGATCTTCATGTCCAATCTTACACCAAGCCCATGCTAATCTGATTACAAGAACTTTAAAATAGTTTCTAAAATTTTATAAAGCCAAGTCCGCTACACTATTTCTTGTTTTCCTGAATTTATTCTCAAAAGTTATCCTTACTTATGTACTGAAAGATTTTAATAAGTTTTTTTAAAGCTGTAATTCACTCTTAAAATTTATAAAGTAGATATTTTCTCATCTAAGAATATGGTTTAATCTGTGAAAGCTTTAATTTAGATTGTATATTTTCCTCACAAATTTATTCCTAAGTATTTTACAGTTTTTTCATGATAATGAATACTCTTATTTCCCTTAATAGTATAAAGAAACACTGATTTTTAAAACACTGATTTTAAAACACTAACACTGATTTAGTATAAAGAAACACTAAAAACCTCATATTTAGCCATCTTACCACATTAATTCTATTGTTTATTTCCTTGGGTTTTCTAGATACACAGTCATATCATCAGCAAAGAGATAATCTTTTTTCATTGTTTCATACTAGTTTATTTGTTTTCATGATCATTTCAATTTCATGATAAATTTCAAGTCAGTGTTCATTCTTTTATTTCCTTGTTAATTTCCAAGTTCTTTTGTTGCTTTTCATTCATTAATGGTCATACTTGCTATTTTATGAAAACTAGATATTAATACTCTGATGCATACTTTTGCTACATCATAAAGATTCATTTTCTCCCTGCTTTCCTCCTACCCTCCCAATAAAATGCAAGTTTTAGAATATTTTCACTTTCTTCACCCAATCCTCTCCAGAGATCTCACCTCAGAGTTCTAAGTTTTAATGAGAAAGTTTGGTACTTTCAGACTATTACTATTTCCTTTTAGTATTTTTTTTCCCTATTGCAAAAATCCATATTTAGCACTTCCATCACATATATAGTCTTTTAAATGTTGGGAGAAAAAAAATATCCAAATCACTACCTGTAAAGTTCTGTGGGAAAGGTCCATAAGTTTCCTCTTGTATTGTGCAATTTTGGCCATGGTTGTAGTTTGATTCTTCTGTAATTCACCAATATCTTCAGATATTATCTGTTTAAAACAATTTTTTAAGGTAAAGTATCACAACTATTTATTAAGTTCACTACATGCAAAAGATGAGCCTGAGATTCATCTCTCAAAATAAGATTCATCTCAAACTCCTTTAAACCTACTTTTGTATTTCTTCCACTTTTGTACATCCAGAAGTTAAAACGTACCATTCAAAAATTTCTTTAGAGCTCCAGGAACTTTAGTGATGAGACAAAGTGTATAGAAAAACAAAACATATTCTTCAGAAGGAATTAAGGAATTTGAATATTATGGAACAGAGCCAACAACCAGGCCATGAAAGTATAAAAGTTAGAAGATTCATAAAGTAACATGCAGGAGCCTTAAGAGACAATTAAATCTAATTACTTGAAGAAAGTATAGTATACACTGTGCTTAGTCGCTCGGTCGTGTCCGACTGTTTCCAACCCTATGGACTGTCGCCTGCCAGGCACCTCTGTCGATGAGGATTCTCTAGGCAAGCATACTGGAGTAAGTTGCCATGCCCTCCTCCAGGGCATCTTCCCAACCCAGGGACCAAACCCAAGTCTGCATTGCAGGTGGATTCTTTACTGTCTGAGCCACCAAGGAAGCCATGTATAGTATACAGTCCAATAGTAAGTTTAACAGGATACTATGGAGAGAGAGACTGGAGGGAGAAGGGAAGGATATTAATTACACAACTGAGACATTTTTATGTCTCTGCAGATATTTAATTTGTTCTTTGCTTGGCCTAAAATCCTACTGTTCTACCTTATGAAAGTCTTAACCTTACAGAATGAGTTAAAATCCTAGTTCATTAAAGCTTCCCGATCAAAATTAACCCCATTATGATTGTTCCTATCACCATCATTCTGTGACACTGGCTTATATTGAGATGTTATAAGTAAGAGTGTGAGAAGATTGTACAAGACATATTTTGGCAAGTTTACCTACACATGTCACCTTTTAAGAAAACTTCAATGCCAGGCCATGTTGAAGGGACACAATTAGGTGACCAAATTTTATATTATGTAATCCAGGCACCCTCTCCATCCCAATTTTGAAAAGTCTGCAGGGCTTCTAGACAACAAGAGTAATTACTATTCTATAGCAGCCGTAGTAAGAAAAAATAGAAATGTAACCACTCACAGTATTTATTGACAAACACTAAAACAATCTAGAAATTAACCAAGAAAAAATGCCTATGATTTTTAAAATTTATTTTAAAACTATTACAAAAGACACAAGAGACTTCAATGAGAAAAGGAACATGTTCATGATGGAATAACTTAATATTACTAAGATTCAATTATATATTTAATGCAATTTCAACTAAAATTCTAGCATTTTGACAAACTCAATTCTAAAACAGTTATAGAAGAATGAAGATCCATAAAGAGCTTTAAAAATGTGAAAAAAACAAAGGCTGGAGATTCACTCCACCACATATCTTTAAAATATATTGCAAAGCTGTAAGAGTAAAAAAAAAGTGAAACTGATTTAAGAACAGACTGTATCGCATATATATTGGAACTTGGTTTCGTAAATGCTTTGATAAATCATTGAGGAAAGTATCTGTGTTTTGTGGATAACACTGGAAAAAAAATAAGCTACGATTTAGAGCAAGTTCATATCATGTAGTATATATAAAGTGAATTCCACGAGGACAGAAGACTCAACTGTGAAAGGTTAAACTCTACAGTAATAGAAAAAAACCCTGCAGACTCTAAAGACCTTGGATGAGGAATGATTTCTTAATAAAATTCCCCAAAAAAAGAAGACACAAGGCCAAAAAAACAATGGCTATCATTACATTAAAATTAAGATTTTTCATAAACAACAAGACCCTACTTATGGCACAGGGAACTATAATATCCTGCGATACACCAAAATGGAAAAGAATATGAAAAAGAATATATATATATATTAAAAAAAACTGAATCACTTTGCTGTACAGGAGAAATTAACACAGCATTGTAAATAACAACAAAATAAAAGTCTTCAACTATGGACACTACAGACAGAATTAGCAGAGAAATAAGAAAAGTAAGAGATTCTTAAAATGTTAGACGACAGATTAAAATCTGGAATAAAAGATGAACTCCTGAAATTCAAAAAGAAAAGATAGCAGTCCATCAGAAAAACTGGCAAACGATATGAACAGTTTTCATTCTAGACCAAATGACTAGGTAGGTGCCGCTCTCTCTTTCCTGTTGAGGATAGATGTAAAAGGAACAGAATGCATGGGCAACCATCCGAGGACTCTGAATTTGAAGTACCACTGAACTAGCGGTGAGTTTACCATCATTTTGCCCTCAGTTTGGTTTCAACACAGCCCAAAACCTACAAGTGGGCATCATGCTGATAACTCCAAGAAAAACCTATTATCTCTGGTGCAAGGAGATACATTATGGCATACAGAGAAGAGTTTCTCACTTTTAACACTATTAATTTGGGTCAGATAATTCTTCACTGCAGCAGTACTGTTCTGTATATTGTAGGATGTTTATCAGAATCCTGGCTTCACCTGCTAGATAACTGTAGCACACACCACCATCACGACCACAACCACCCCCCTTGCCCAGCTTAACAACCGAACGAGTCTCTGGATACTGCCAGATGTGTCCTGGGGGACAATCATCACCACACACCCCAGTGAGATTTACACTCAACCAATCACTAAAACAAATAATAGGTCAGACGACAATACATTAAAAACAGAATACCAAAAAATGTCCAAATAACCCAGAAAAAAAAAAAGAGGAAAGAGAGGACAGAAAAACAGAACGAACAGTTAAGAATGTAGGCCTAAATATAAATTTTATGCTACCTACAAAAAACTTACTTCAAACATGATAATGGTAAGTTAAAAGTAAAAGGATGGAAAAGATACAAAATCACTAGTCAAAAGAAAGCTAGAGTGGCTTTATTTGATATCAGAGAAAGCTGGCTTCCAAGCAGGTAACTGCTAAGCATAAAGAGGAACATTATGGTATATGCCAAGAAAATATAACAATCCTAGATACATATGTACCTAACAGCAAACCTTCTAAAATATGTGAAAGGAGAAAAAGACAAATCCATAACTACAGCTGGAGACATCAACGCGCCTCTTAAAATAGAACTTATAGGGCTTTCCTGATGGTTCAGTGGTTAAGAATCGGCTTGCCAGTGCAGGAGACATGGGTTTGATCCCTGATCTGAAAAAATCCCACATTCCACGGAGCAACCAAGCCTGTGCCCCACAAGAGAAGCCACTGCAATGAGAAGTCCACATACTGCAAAACTTCACTCCAGTATTCTTGCCTGGAGAATCCCGTAGACAGAGGAGCCTGGCAGGCTACAGTCCATGGGGTCAATGGCGTGCTGCGATTCATGGGGTCGCAAAGAGTCGGACATGACTGAGTGACTGAACTGAACTGATGTGTGTACACACACACACACACAATACACAATGAAATTTTAGCCATAAATAATGAAATCTTGCCATTTGAAATAATATGGATGTATCTAGAGGGTATTCACCTAACTAAAATAAGACAGAGGAAGACAAAGAGAAATCCCACATGATCTCACTTACATGTTGAATCTAAAAACAAAACAAACTAAACAGAACCAGACTCACAGATATAGACAAGGGGTGATTACCAGATGGAACGGAAATGGGCGTGTGTGCAGACAAAACAGATGAAGGGAATAAAGAGATACAACTTTCTAGTTACAAAAATAAGCCATGGGGGTGTAATGTACATCATTGGGAATATAGTCAAAATTTTAATAACTCTGTATGGTGACAGATGGTAACTAGACTTATCATGGTGATCATTTCATATTACATAGGTAGTTCAATTTGTACATTTAGAAATTGCAGGTACATGATAACTATTTCAGAGCTCAGTTTAGCTGTTTTAGTTTATATCATGTTTCATCATGCAGGCCTCAAGTCTTACCAGGTTCACAAACATACTTCAAATGATGATCTAAGTCATTTGTTGTGTATGAAGCTGCAGATGTATCTGGGCCTTAACAGCTTTGAAGCAAAGAAAATATGTAGCTTCCTCAAAAGGCTTATGATCTGAAGAAAATGACTGAGATTAGTTCATTTAGGAAATAAAGGGACTTTAAATGCAGCTGATGGATTTACCAAGCATTTCATATTACTATTACACCAGAAACTAATAGAATACTACATGTCAATTATATTTCAACTTAAAGAACTCAGGTATTAGGATCCCAACTTTAGTCAAGTCATATGTATGTGTAGGCATTTCATGTGTACAAAAATAGGAAGGGAAGAAAATTTTATGGAAGTTTCTCTATTAAGGTAATGAGTCATGTTCCAGAGTTCAGCATTGTGATTTTACTGTCATTAAATTGACCCTCTGAATGAACACTGTCATCAAAAGTTTCCAAACCTGCTGTCTTTAAAACACTGCTGGACTGGTTAGTATTACTAGAGTCTCAACCTTTTGCATTAACAAAGTGGATAAGGATTCCATTCTCTTCTTTCAATCTTGCTTTTGTATTCTACTGAAATAAACTCCCCATCTTTCTATGGAATACTAATTGAGCCTAACTCTTTCTAGTTATGTGAATTTTAAAAAAAATTGTGTAATCTGTTTAAAACTTCTAATCTCTTGTCCAAGGAAAAGCTCAACACTTATGTTCCCTTTTACAAATGCTTCCTCTACTACTAAATTGAAAACAGGAATGATTATAAAGAGTGAAAGTCTCAAATTAGAACACTTTTTAACACCACACACAAAGATAAACTAAAAATGGATTAAAGACCTAAATGTAAGAAAAGAAACTATAAAACTCTTAGAGGAAAGCATAGGCAGAACACTCAATGACATAAACCAAAGCAAAATCTTCTATGACCCACCTCCTAGAGTAATGAAAATAAAGTTAAAAAAAAGGGGGGGGTGCTAATTATACTTGAAAGCTTTTGCACAGTAAAGGAAACTACAAACAAGGTGAAAAGACAACCTTCATAATGGGAGAAAATAATAGCAAATGAAACAACTGACAGACAATTAATTTCCAAAATATATGAGTACCTCATACAATTTAATACCAGAAAAACAAACAACCCAATCAAAAAGTAGGAAAAAGACCTAAACAGACATCTCTCCAAAGACATGCAGATGGCTGATAAACACATGAAAAGATGCTCAACATCACTCATTATTAGAGAAATGTGAATCAAAAAACTACAATGAGATACCACCTCATACCAGGCAGAATGGCCATCATCAAAAAGCCTACAAACAATAAATGCTGGAGAGGGTGTGGAGAAAAGGGAACACGTTTGCATTGCTGGTGGGAGTGTAAATTGATACGGCCACTATGGAAGACGGCATGGAGATCCCTTAAAAAGCAAGGAATAAAACCACCACATGACCATAATCCCACTCCTAGGCATATACCCTGAGGAAATGGAAATCAAAATTGAAAAAGACCCATGTACTCCAGTGTTCAGTGCAACACTATTTTCAATAACTAGAGCATGGAAGCAACCTAGATGTCCATTGACAGATGAATGGATAAAGAAGCTGTGGTATATGTATACAATGAATTACTACTCAGCCATAAAATGGAACACATTTGAATCAGTTCTAACGAGGGCGACAAACCTAGGACCTATTATACAGAGTGAAGTAAGTCAGAAAGAGAAACATAAATATCGTATACTGACACATATATATGGAATCTAGATGGTACTGATGAATTAATTTTCAGAGCAGCAGTGGAGAAATAGACATAGAAAACAGACCTATGGATAAGGGGGAAGGGAGGAGGGAGAGGATAAGATATATGGAGAGAGTAACACGGAAATTTACAATACCCCATATTTGGGCTTCCTTTGTGGCTCAGCTGGTAAAACGTCCGCCTGCAATGCAGGAGTCCTGGGTTCAATTCCTGGGTTGGGAAGATTCCCTGGAGAAGGGAAAGTCTATCCACTCCAGTATTCTGGCCTAGAGAACTGCATGGACTGTAAAATATATAGTCAATGGGAATTTTCTATATGACCCAGGGAACTCAAACAAGGTTCTGTGACAATCTAGAAAGGTGGGATGGGGAGGGAGATAGGAGGGAGGTTCAGGGGGAGGAGACATGGGTGCACCTATGGCTGATTCTTGTTGATGTATGACACAAAACCATAAAATTCTGTAAAGCAATTATCCTTCAATTAAAAAAAATAAAGTAGCAAAAAATATTGAAAAGTGGAAGCCTCTTAACTGAGTTGCAGACCAGTGCTTTTGGAAGGCTATTGCTTCTGAGCAACCTGTGTTGACTGTTTTGAACAAGACATGGTTGGCTTCTATGCAATGCACTTTGGGATCTGGAATCCGCAAAATTTCTTGTTGTAGGTTATCTGGTTCTAGTTCAAACGCTTCCATTCATAGCTGTTCACATACAGCTGTCACTAATGGACTCATTTGTCCAGTGAGTTGCTTCCCCAGGCTGGATACTTGCAGTGTGATTCATCCAAGGTATAAAGGTATATTTTATGATTTCTGCTTCCCTGGGAAACCCCTCATATCCAAGACTCAAACACTGGGATAGCAATAAAATCTACACCACAGTCAATTCCTGTGACATCTCTCTTCTTCTCCTTGGTTCTAGCTGAGCAGACCACACTTCTGCTTGTAAGAACTTACACAGAAGCTTTAAACCCAGTTTCCAAGTGTTATAACCCCATTAGCATGGAATAAAACTTATTTTCAGATATGGATTCTGGCAGCCAATTTCAGGAATGTGGAAGAGCCCCTAAAAGCCTGTTATTTTACATCTTAGAAAGAAGAACATTTCTATCCATGGCCATACCCCTTAAATAACTCCTCACAGTGATGAGAGTAGTTCTGTCTCATCTCATCATAGCGGCAGAACAGGACAGAACAGTTCCTAGCTAGTCTGATTTTAAATTAACATTAGTATCAATGAATGCAATGCATACACTATTTTGTTCCACTTAATTAAAGCTCCATTAACTATATTTCCAGATTATTAAAAATTTCTGTGCTTTATGCCCCTGGGAGAAATAGCTACAAGGATCATTATGACACAGAACACCAAGCTTGGGTCTAGAGATCACACACAGTGAAGCTTGGCATTAAGCCTCTGCCTGTGAAGTTGGTCACTTTTTTGTTTTGTTTTTTAGAGCTGCATATGACAAAGATCTGCTTGAAACTGGTTAGACCAACCCTTCTCTGTAAAAATATAAGAACGAATCTAGTTTTAGGTGCCACTCTTCATCTCAGATGGCTTAAACAGAGCCATTCAATGCGTATTTTGTGTTACTTTATAATAAAAGCAATCTTAGTCTCAAGAACAAATCAAAATGATTCTGAGTAAAATATTGAGGGTTTATTTTTCCTTCAATCAGTAAACTAAAAGCCTAAAAATAGAAAGCATTTTCATTTTTTAAACACTAAACTGCATGGTAGTAAAAACTACAAAACTGTAGGAATTACAGAGAGGAGACTATCTTGAAAGGAGACTGACTGCAATCACACTGGTAGAAAGAGAAGACTAACACAGAGCCTGCACACAGCCATGTACACACTCCAGTGGAGAATGTGCACACATGTTCACTGCCACACTTGTGTGTGGGAGCGAGCCCTGTCCCACCCAAGCCCCCAAGGTGCTGGGGAACACTGAGGTGGCTTTTTTCTCCCAAACCTGAAATGTCTATCACCACATTATGGGTACGGCAGGGTACATGCACAGCCAGCTGAGGAGAGGAATTACATTTTAGAAGCTTTTCCTGATCCTTAAAGGTCCAACGCATATACTCTGATGGTAGATTCTAAAAAGGTTTTCTTTAAAGAAATGTTTCTTCAAAGAAATATCATCTGCTCTTTTGACTGGGTGGGAGGAAGATAAATTAGGAGCTTGGGCTTAAAATATATACACTACAATATATAAAACAAATAATCAACCAAGTCCTACTGTAGAGAACAGGGACCTCTACTCAATATTCTGTCATACCCTACATAGGAAAAGAATCTGAAAAACAATGAATATATCAATATGCTTAACTGAATGACTACACTGTACATGTGAAACTAACACAACACTATTAGTTAACTATGCTCCAATAGTTTTTTAAAAAGATAAGAAAAGGGTTTTCATATATGAGACCTTTCACATAAATATACACTAAATTATCCCAAGTAACCCCCTGAGTTCATGATTCCTCCACCTCATAAGTGAACTGTAGTGTGTGAGCTGTAGTTGTGTAGTTGATTTCGTGGTAACATGCAAACTTTTTTCTTTGTGATGGGAAGTTCCTTTCTGTAATTGACACAGAGGCAACTTCTGCAGACACAGCAAAGTCTGTGCTTAAGGGAACCTGAGTCTGCAGAATCAGGGAATGGAAATTGTTCTCAGATTCCTTCAAGAAATAGGAATACTTCAAGTTTTCTGAGGAAGGAGATTTTTCATACCATAGATGAAGATGAGAAATATTAAAGGGGAACCAAGGAAAATAGGCCACAGAAGACCAAAGTGAAACTGTGGGGCTGTGAAAGCATGAATGTTTCATGCCCTCTAAGAGCCTAAACTCTCAGTGCTCCTTCCACCACTCCTGAACTCTTTTTGAAGCACACAGAAGGAATTAGTTAGGCCACAACTGGTAACTGTACTCTCTCTGAGATGCTGATATGGTTGTTCACTTAAAAATAACAACAAAACACACTCTAAGTATCTTTCTGGGTCAGTAGTGTGAGTTCTCTTAAGGGAGGCTGAGGAAGAGGTGGTACGTGTCTCCAGTCGCCCAGCTGGTCACCCTCCCCACTGGGCTGTGCCCCTTGTGTGCACTTCCAATTGAACAAACCAGGGAAGCAACTGGTTCCCCAAGCAGGAGAGGCCACCGGGTGGTGGTCTGCCTCTTCCTCTCAGCATTCACCCAGACATCCCATTCTGGGAAAGACAGGACTGGTCACAACACATCAGCCCTTCACAAAATTAACAAATAGATCATTGAGGAGAGATTCGGAAAAGGTTATGTTTCCTTTTCAAGCCATTAAACTTGGTAAATAAACCCACCAGGATATGCCATTCAGCATGTAACAAGTCTGATAAAGAGCAGCAACCTTTCTTGCTGCTGCTTCCATCTCCCTCTCTTTCTACTGGTCATTTTTCCAGCATATACAAGGTGCTCTGGGATTCCAACCCTGGGATTCCTGGCTCTGCTTCACTACCTGGGTCTCATTTTCTTACCTTCCTGTTTTTCCCGTATTTCTTGAAACAATCATCCATACTTCCCATCTCTTGTTTCCTTCAGTCTCTCAGCATTCAATTAAAAAGCCCTTACAATCTGATATCCTCCCCTTTCTCTACTCACGCTTCTGACTTAGGTCATCATGGAGCTCCATATTATCTAATGCAATAAACTAGTGGGGGTAGAACTTTATTTTTGTAATTGGTCCACTATCAAAATTCTCTAAGGCCTGAGGGTCCCAGATATTTATACCTTTGTGAATTTATAATGCTAGTATCCTTTGTATTTGCTGTGTTCACACTGGGACCCCAGAATTAAGGCCTTGGCCTGTGCTCTTTACTCTGTGGTTTTATCCAGGCTCCGGGTTTTTACTATACCACCCATGTACTAATGAATCAAAGCTCTAACATGCACATTCTATCATGATCAGACTCACGTATCCAGAATGTTCTACAGGATTAACAGTGTTACCCCTACCATAGTTTGGTCTCAGGCCAAACTACAGGGAAGGATCACAGCCCTACCCATCATAGAAAACTGGATTAAAGATTTACTGAGCATGGCCTCCATGAGCCAAGGAATGTTGGCAATCTGATCTCTGGTTCCTCTGCCTTTTCCAAATTCAGCTTGAACATCTGGAAGTTCATAGTTCACATACTGTTGAAGCCTGGCTTGGAGAATTTTAAGCATTACTTTCCTAGCATGTCAGATGAGTGCAATTGTGCAGTAGTTTGAGCATTTCCACAAACTGTGGAAAATTCTTAAAGAGATGGGAATGTTCTACATACATCAACCTGTACACATTCTTATTCATCATCTTTCATCCTAAGTCTTCCTTTCTTTTATAATCTTGTACAGTCTCTGATTTAGTCCTCAATCTCCAATATAGTCCATAAATACTTTTAATGAATGAATTCATAATGTTTAACAAGAATCAGCAACGGCTTGTATAAATTAATCATATGAACTAAAGTAATCTATATGCTTACCCAAAAACATCAAGCTAAGTATATCCAATATATATGAATATTTGTATCTATGTGTATATGAATATATAGGATACACTTAGCTTGATTGTTTTGGGTAAGCATGCAAATTACTTTAGTTCATATGATTAATTTATACAAGTCATTACTGATTCTTGTTAAGCATGAATTCATTCATATACATAGGATCCACAAGATGACGGAGTAGAAGGATGTACACTCATCTTCTCCTATGAGAACTCCAAAATTACAACTAACTGCTGAACAACCATTGACAGGAGAATGATGGAGCCCGCCAAAAAAAATATACCCACATCCAAGGGCAAAGGAGAAGCCCCAACAGGACAGCTGGAGGGGTGAAATAGCATTTAGAATCAAATCCATTACGACCAAAGATGCTCCAAGGGCTCAAACAAAACCTTGTGTGCACCAGGACCCAGGGACCAAGAGGCTGAGCCAGACCTGCCTTTGAGTGTCTGAGTATCTCCTGTGAAGGCACGGGTCAGCAGTGGCTTGCTGCGGGGACAGGTGCTATGACTGAAGCAGACCTGGGAGGCATGGCAATTGAGCCCCAACATAAAGCCACCAAGAAGACACCTCACAAACTGGAGAACAATTATACCAAAGAAGTTTTTGCACTGTTGTGAAAGTTTCAGGGCCCACAAGAGAGATCCCAACCTGGGGATCTGGCAAACAGACTGAGAATCTCAGGGAATTTGACTCTGAAGGCCAGTGGGATTTGATGACAGAACTTATACAAGACTGGGGAAACAGATTCTTGGAGGGTACACACAAAACCTTATGTGCACCAGGAACCCGGAAGAAAGGAGCAGTGACCCCACGAGAGACTGAGCCAGACTTGCCTGTGAGTGTCCAGGAGTCTTCAATGGAGGCGTGAGCAGACAGTGGCCTGCCATGGGGTCAGGGGCATTGACTACAACAGTCCTGGCATAAGTCCTTTCAGAAGGAGATTAACAGTGTTACCCCTACCATAGTTTGGCCTCAGGCCAAACTACAGGGAAGGAACACAGCCCTACCCACCATAGAAAACTGGATTAAAGATTTACTGAGCATGGCCTCCATGAGCCAAGGAATGTTGGCAATCTGATCTCTGGTTCCTTTGCCTTTTCCAAATTCAGCGTGAACATCTGGAAGTTCATGGTTCACATACTGTTGAAGCCTGGCTTGGAGGATTTTAAGCATTACTTTCCTAGCATGTCAGATGAGTGCAATTGTGCAGTAGTTTGAGCATTTCCACAAACTATGGAAAATTCTTAAAGAGATGGGAATACCAGACCACCTGACTTGTCTCCTTAGAAATCTGTATGCAGGTCAAGAAGCAACAGTTAGAACTGGACATGGAACAACAGCTGGTTCCAAATAGGAAAAGGAGTATGTCAAGGCTGTATATTGTCATCCTGCTTATTTAACTTAAATGCAGAGTACATCATGAGAAATGCTGGACTGGATGAAGCATAAGCTGGAATCAAGATTGCCGGGAAAAATATCAATAACCTCAGATATGCAGATGACACCACCCTTAGGAACTAAAGAGAAGCAGAACTAAAGAGCCTCTTGCTGAAAGTGAAAGAGGAGAGAAAAAAGTTGGCTTAAAAATCAACATTCAGAAAACGAAGATCATGGTATCCAGTCCCATCACTTCATGGCAAATAGGTGGGGAAACAATGGAAACAGTGACAGACTTTATTTTGGGGCTCCAAAATCACTGCAGATGATGACTTCAGCCATGAAATTAAAAGACACTTGCTCCTTGGAAGGAAAGTTATGACCAACCTAGACAGCATATTAAAAAGCAGAGACATTACTTTGCCAACAAAGGTCCATCTAGTCAAAGCTATGGTTTTTCTAGTAGTCATATATGGATGTCAGAGCTAGACTATATATTTGAACTGTGGTGTTGGCAAAGACTCTTGAGAGTCCCTTGCACAATAAGGAGATGAAACTCATCAATCCTAAAGGAAATCAATCCTGAATATTCATTGGAGGGACTCATGCTGAAGCTGAAACTCCACCTGATGCAAAGAACTGACTCACTGGAAAAGACCCTGATGCTGGGAAAGATTGAAGGTGGGAGGAGAAGGGGATGACAGAGGATGAGTCAACTCGATGGACATGAGTTTGAGCAAGCCCTGTGAGTTGGTGGCGGACAGGGTAGCCAGGCGTGCTGCAATTCATGGGGTCGCAAAGAGTCAGACATGAGCGACTGAAGTGAACTGAACTAAATGTATACACATAGCTCATAAGATTCAAACCATAAAATCACTAACAAGTCCTCTGTGAAGCATTTTTTGCCTCATCTACCACTCTGCCACTAATAACCTATAGAACACTGGAGAAAAAAATTATAATCTGTGTATGCTACTATGTGTGCTAAGTTGCTTCAGTCATGTCCGACTCTTTGTGACCCTGTGGACTGTAGCCCACCAGGCTCTTCTGTCCATGGGATTCACCACGAAGAATACTGGAGTGGGTTGCCATTTCCTCCTGTAGAGGTTCCTCCCTACTCATGGATCAACTGGTGTCTCCTGCATCTCTTGCATTGGCAGGCAGGTTCTTTACCACTAGCAGAACCTAATACCTCACAAATAAAAACAGTAGAACTGATCGCATTATAAGCAGTTTAGTTTCTTATGTGTGTGTATAACTATAATTTGAGTTTCCCAAAGGCTAACTTTATACACATATAGTTTTATCTTATCTGTGCCTGACATATCTGGCACTTGATATTTTTGGACAAGTAATAGAATCTAGTAGACCTATTTTTAGTGTAGGATGTCCTTCTCACTTTAATTTTCATATAAGATTCTTTTAGAAGATGAACTATTCTATTAATCTATTTATTTTAATTGGAGGCTAATTACTGTACAATCTTGTGGCGGTTTGTGCCATACATTGACATGAATCAGCCACAGGTGTGCATGTGTCCCCCATCCCGAGACCTGTCTCTTATACACATCTAGATGTGTATAAGAGACAGGTATATGTATATGACTACTGGAAAAAGAATAGCTTTGACTATATAAACCTTTGTCGTTAAAGCAATGTCTCTGCTTTTTAATACACTGTCTAGGTTTGTCATCGCTTTGACAGTTGGACCATAAAGAAGGCCGAACATCAAAGAATTAATGCTTTTAAACTGTGGTGCTGGGTAAGACTCTTGAGAGTCTNCCCAGTGCACCAGTTTTGAGTGCCCTGTTTCAAGCATCAAACTTAGACTGGTCATCTATTTCACATATGGTAATGTACATGTTTCAATGCTGTTCTCTCAAATCATCCCACCCTCACCTTCTCCCACAGAGCTCAGTCTTTTGCTGTCTCACATATAGAGTTGCTGTTACCATCTTTCTAAATTCCATATATATGCATTAATATACTGTATAGATTTTTTATTTCTGACTTACTTCACTCTGTATGATAGGCTCCAGTTTCATCCACCTCACTAGAACTGATTCAAATGCACTCTTTTGAATAGCTGAGCAATATTTCATTGTGTATATGTACCACAGCTTTCTTATCCATTTGCCTGCTTCCATGTCCTAGCTATTGTAAATAGTGCTGTGATGAATACTGGGATACAAGTGTCTCCTTCAGTTCTGGTCTCCTTGGTGTATATGCCCAGCAGTGGGATTGCTGGGTCATATGGCAGTTCTATTTCCAGTTTTTTAAGGAATCTCCAGACTGTTCTCCATAGTGGCTGTACGAGTTTGCATTCCCACCAACAGTGTTAGAGGGTTCCCTTTCCTCCACACGCTCTCCAGCATTTATTGTTTGTAGACTTTTTGATGGCAGCCATTCTGACCAGCTTGAGATGATACCTCACTGTGGTTTTGATTTGCATTTCTCTGATAATGAGTGATGTTGAGCATCTTTGCATGCACTTGATAGCCATCTGTATGTCTTCTTTGGAGAAATGTCTGTTTAGTTCTTTGGCTCATTTTTTGATTGGGTCATTTATTTTTTTGGTATTGAGCTGCTTGTATAGTTTTGAGATTAACTCTTTGTCAGTTGCTTCATTTGCTATTATTTTCTCCCATTCGGAAGGCTGTCTTTTCACCTTGCATGTAGCTTCCTTCATTGTGCAAAGCTTTTGAGTTTAATTATGTCCCATTTGTTTACTTTTTATTTCATTTCCATTACTCTGGGAGGTGGGTCATGGAGGATCTTGCTGTGATTTACATCAGAGAGCATTCTGCTTGTTTTCCTCTAGAAGTTTTACAGTTTCAGGTCTTACATTTTAATCCATGCCAAGTTTATTTTTGTGTACGGTATTAGAAAGTGTTCTATTTGGTTTTAAATATCTTTAAATTAGTATATACTAAGTCATCCATGGTGCTTAAAAGATATACATAAATAGTAAACAGCACCTGTTCAGATCCAACCCCTTTGTTGATGGATGGCAAGCTAGTAAATATTGAAATGAATGTAGTACAATACAAGACACAAGAAAGCAAATATTAATTATTTCAGGAGATTTTTCAATCACACACCAGAGATTCTGATGGACAATTCCAGGCATTTTTCTTTTACAGCCCTCCAAGAGTCACTGGCAGGAGGGTGACACTGTTACCAATTGGACTGTGTCCTATTTCTCAAATGAATTACAGTCAAAATACATCAAAAAAAAAAAAAGAAAAGAAAAAAATGAGAATACATACACACATATATATATATAATTTTATAAAATTTTCCAAGAATGTATGGTCACCCAAAATAAGCTTTAAACCTACAATAATTATCACAGCATTTTTATTTAATAGTGAAGAGTGGGTGAAAGTGAAACTCACTGAGTTGTGTCTGACCCTTTCTTTGAGACCCCATGGACTGTAGTTCATTGAGTTAGACAAGGATGTGGGCTGTGTGATTAGACTGACTAGTTTTCTGTGATTATGGTTTCAGTGTGTCTGCCCTCTGATGCCCTCTCGCAACACCTATCATCTTACTTGGGTTTCTCTTACCTTGAATGTGGGGTATCTCTTCACCTAAGGTGGGTGGGTCATGGTGGACAGGGCTGACAGAATGTGGTCCACTGGAGAAGGGAATGGCAAACCACTTCAGTATTCTTGCCTTGAGAACCCCATGAAGTATGAAAATGATAGGATACTGAAAGAGGAACTCCCCATGTCGGTAGGTGCCCAATATGCTACTGGAGATCAGTGGAGAAATAACTCCAGAAAGAATGAAGGGATGGAGCCAAAGCAAAAACAATACCCAGTTGTGCATGTGACTGGTGATAGAAGCAAGGTCCAATGCTATAAAGAGCAATATTGCTTAGGAACCTGGAATGTTAGGTCCATGAATCAAGGCAAATTGGAAGTGGTCAAACAGGAGATGGTGAGAGTGAGCATCGACATTCTAGGAGTCCACAAACTAAAATGGACTGTAACAGGTGAATTTAACTCAGATGCCCATTATGTCTACTACTGTGGGCAGGAATCCCTTAGAAGAAATCGAGTAGCCATCATGGTAAACAAGAGAGTCTGAATGCAGTACTTGGATACAACTGCAAAAACGACAGAATGATCTCTGTTCATTTCCAAGGCAAACCATTCAATATCATAGTAATCCAAGTCTATGCCCGAGCCAGTAACACTGAAGAAGCTGAAGCTGAACAAAGACCTACAAGACCTTTTAGAACTAACACCAAAAATGATGTCCTTTTCATTATAGAGGAATGGAATGCAAAAGTAGAAGTTAAGAAACACCTGGGGTAAAAGGCAAATTTGGCCTTGGAATACAGAATAAAGCAGGGCAAAGGCTAATAGTTTTGCCAAGAGAACACAAACACCCTCTCCAACAACATAAGAGAAGACTCTACACATGGACATCACCAGATGGTCAACAACAAAATCAGATTGATTATATTCTTTGCAGCCAAAGATGGAGAAGCTGTATACCATCAGTAAAAACAAGACTGGGAGCTGACTGTGGCTCAGATCATAAACTCCCTACTGCCAAATTCAGACTTAAATTGAAGAAAGTAGGAAAAAACACTAGACCTTTCAGGTATGACCTAAGTCAAATTCCTTATGATTATAAAGTGGAAGTGAGAAATAGATTTAAGGGACTAGATCTGATAGATAGAGTGCCTGATGAACTATGGAATGAGGTTCCTGACATTGTACAGGAAACAGGGATCAAGACCATCCCCATGGAAAACAAATGCAAAAAAGCAAAATGGCTGTCTGGAGAAGTCTTCCAAATAGCTGTGAAAAGAGAAGTGAAAAGCAAAGGAGAAAAGGAAAGATATAAGCATATGAATGCAGAGTTCCAAAGAATAGCAAGAAGAGATAAGAAAGCCTTCTTCAGCAATCAATGCAAAGAAATAGAGGAAAACAACAGGATGGGAAAGACTAGAGATCTCTTCAAGAAAATTAGAGATAGCAAGGGAACATTTCATGCAAAGAAGGGTGCAATAAGGGACACAAGCGGTATGGACCTAACAGAAGCAGAAGATATTAAGAAGAGGTGGTAACAATTCACACAAGAACTGTACAAAAAAGATCTTCACGACCAAGATAATCACGATGGTGTGATCACTCACTTAGAGCCAGACATCCTGGAATGTAAAGTCAAGTGGGCCTTAGAAAGCATCACTACGAACAAAGCTAGTGGAGGTGATAGAATTCCAGTTGAGCTATTTCAAATCCTGGAAGATGATACTGTGAAAGTGCTACACTCAATATGCCAGCAAATCTGGAAAACTCAGCAGTGGCNTGGAGGTGATAGAATTCCAGTTGAGCTATTTCAAATCCTGGAAGATGATACTGTGAAAGTGCTACACTCAATATGCCAGCAAATCTGGAAACTCAGCAGTGGCCACAGGACTGGAAAAGGTCAGTTTGCATTCCAATCCCAAAGAAAGGCAATGCCAAAGAATGCTCAAACTGCCGCACAACTGCACTCATCTCACATGCTAGTAAGTAATGCTCAAAATTCTCCAAGCCAGGCTTCAGCAATACGTGAACCATGAACTTCCAGATGTTTAAGGTGGTTTTAGAAAAGGCAGAGGAACCAGAGATCAAATTGCCAACATCCGCTGGATCATGGAAAAAGCAAGAGAGTTTCAGAAAAATGTATACTTCTGCTTTATTGATTATGACAAAGCCTTTGATTGTGTGGATGACAATAAACTGTGGAAAATTCTGAAAGAGATGGGAATACCAGATCACCTGAGCTGCCTCTTGAGAAACCTATATGCAGGTCAGGAAGCAACAGTTAGAACTGGACATGGAACAACAGACTGGTTCCAAATAGGAGTACGTCAAGGCTGTATATTGTTACCCTGCTTATTTAACTTATATGCAGAGTACATCATGAGAAACATTGGACTGGAAGAAACACAAGCTGGAATCAAGATTGTGGGGAGAAATATCAATAACCTCAGATATGCAGATGACACCACCCTTATGGCAGAAAGTGAAGAGGAACTAAAAAGCCTCTTGCTGAAAGTGAAAGAGGAGAGTGAAAAAGTTGGCTTAAAGCTCAACATTCAGAAAACGAAGATTATGGCATCTAGTCCCATCACTTCATGGGAAATAGATGGAGAAACAGTGGAAACAGTGTCAGACTTTATTTATTTACTTTTGGCTCCAAAAATCACTGCAGATGGTGACTGCAGCCACGAAATTAAAAGACATTTACTCCTTGGAAGGAAAGTTATGACCAACCTAGGTAGTATATTCAAAAGCAGAGACATTACTAAGCTAACAAAGGTCTGTCTAGTCAAGGGTATACTTTTTCCAGTGGTCATGTATGGATGTGAGAGTTGGACTGTGAAGAAAGCTGAGCACCGAAGAATCGATGCTTTTGAACTGTGGTATTGGAGAAGACTCTTGAAAGTCCCTTAGACTGCAAGGAGATTCAACCAGTCCATTCTAAAGGGGATCAGTCTTGGGCATTCTTTGATGGTCATGTATGGATGTGAGAGTTGGACTGTGAAGAAAGCTGAGCACCGAAGAATCGATGCTTTTGAACTGTGGTATTGGAGAAGACTCTTGAAAGTCCCTTAGACTGCAAGGAGATTCAACCAGTCCATTCTAAAGGGGATCAGTCTTGGGCATTCTTTGGAAGGATTGATGCCAAAGCTGAAACTCCAGTACTTTGGCCACCTCACGTGAACAGCTGACTCATTGGAAAAGGCCCTGATGCTGGGAGGCATTGAGGGCAGGAGGAGAAGGGGACGACCGAGGATGAGATGGCTGGATGGCATCACTGACTCGATGGACATGAGTTTGAGTGATCTCTGGGAGTTGGTGATGGACAGGGAGGCCTGGCATGCTGCAATTCATGGGGTCACAGAGAGTTGGACCTGTCTGAGTGAACTTAATTGGACTGTAGTTAATGGAGTGATCTAGGCCAGAATACTAGAATGGGTTGCTGTTTCCTTCTTCAGGGGATGTTCCCAACCCAGGGATTGAACTCAGGTCTCCCATAACATCGGCAGCTTTTTTACCAGTTGAGCCATGAGGGAAGACCAAGAATACTGGAGTGGGTAGACTATCCCTTCTCCAGGGGCTCTCCCTAATCCAGGAATTGAAGCTGGGTGTCCTGTATTACAGGAGGATTCTTTACCAACTGAGCTACTGGGAGGCCCCATAACCTATTTCTATAGACCATATCTGAATCCCCAAATCAGTTTTGTGAACTTTGACAATGATTATCAGTTCAGTTCAGTTCAGTCCCTCAGTTGTGCTCGACTCTTTGCCACTCAATGGACTGCAGCACACCAGGCTTTCCAATCCATCACCACCTCCTGGAACTGGCTCAAACTCATGTCCATCAAATCGGAGACCATCAAACCATTTCATCCTCCTTTGTTCCCTTCTCCTCCTGCTTTCAATCTTTCCCAGCATCAGGGGCTTTTCCATTGATTCAGTTCTTTGCATCATGTGGAATTTCAGCTTCAGCATCAGTCCTTCCAAAGAATACTGAGGAATGATTTTCATTAGGGTTTCATCTCCTTCCTGTCCAAGGGACTCTCAAGAGTCTTCTCCAACACCACAGTTCCAAAGTGTAAATTCCTAGCACTCAGCTTTCTTTATAGTCCAACTCTTACATTCATACATGACTACTGGAAAAACCATAGTTTTGAGTAGATGGAACTTTGTTGGCAAAGTAATGTCTCTGCTTTTTAATATGCTGTCTAGATTGGTCATAGCTTTTCTTCCAAGGAGCAAGTGTCTTTTAATTTAATGGCTGAAGTCACCATCTGCAGTGATTTTGGAGCCTCCCAAAATAGTCTGTCACTGTTTCCATTGTTTCCCCATCTATTTGCCATGAAGTGATGGGACCAGATGCCATGATTTTAGTTTTCTGAATGTTGAGTTGTAAGCCAACTTTTTCACTCTCCTTGTTCACTTTCAGCAAGAGGCTTTTAGTTCTTCATTTCTGCCGTAAGGGTGGTATTATCTGCATATCTGAGGTTATTGATATTTCTGCCAGCAATCTTGATTCCAGTTTGTGTTCCATCTAGTCCAGCATTTCTCATGATGTTCTCTGAATATAAGTTAAATAAGCAGGGTGACAATATAAAGCCTTGACATACTCCTTTTCCTATTTGGAACCAGTCTGTTGTTCCACGTCCAGTTCTAACTGTTGCTTCTTGACCTGCATACAGATTTCTCAAGAGGCAGGTCAGGTAGTCTGGTATTCCCATCTTTTTAAGAATTTTCCACAGTTTGTTGTGATCCACACAAAGGCTTTGGCATAGTCAGTAAAGCAGATGTTTTTCTGGAACTCTCTTGCTATTTTAATGATCCAATGGATGTTGGCAGTTTGATCTCTGGTTCCTCTGATTTTTCTGAATCCAGTTTTAACATCTGGAAGTTCACGGTTCACATACTGCTGAAGCCTAGCTTGGAGAATTTTGAGCATTACTTTACTAGCATGTGAGATGAGTGCAATTGTGCGGTAGTTTGAGCATTCTTTGGCATTGCCTTTCTTACTTTGACTGTATGGGCCTTTGTTCACAAAGTAAGGTCTCTGTTTTTTAATACATTGTCTAGGTTGGTCATAGATTTTCTTCCAAGGAGCAAGTGTGTTTTGATTTCACGGCCACTGTCATCATCTGCACTGATTTTGGAGCCCACGAAAATAAAGTCCGTCACTGTTTCCACTGTTTCCCCATCTATTTGCCATGAAGTAATGGATCAGATGCCATGATCTTAGTTTTTTGAATGTTGTGTTTTGAGCAAGCTTTTTCACTCTCCTCTGTTACTTTCATCAAGAGGCTCTTCAGTTTTTCTTCACTTTCTGTCATAAGGGTGGTGTCATCTGCCTATCTGAGGTCATTGATATCTCTCCTGGCAATCCTGATTCCAGCTTGTGTTTCATCCAGCCCAGCATTTCTCATGATGCACTCTGGATATAATTTATATAACCAGGGTGAAAATATAAGGCCTTGACATACTCCTTTCTCAATTTGGAACCAGTCTGTTGTTCCATGTCTGGTTCTATCTGTTACTTTTTGACCTGCATACAAATATCTTAGCACACAGGTTAATAGTCTGGTATTCCCATCTTCTGAAGAATTTTCCACAGTTTGTTGTGATCCACACAGTCAAAGGCTTTAGAATAGTCAATAAAGAAGAAGTAGATATTTTTCTGGAATTCTCTTGTTTTTTCTGTGAATCAAAGGATGTTAGCAATTGGATCTCTGCCATTTTTAAATCCAGCTTGAACATCTGGAAGTTCTTGGTTTCTGTACTGCTGAAGCCTCTTTTGGAGAATTTTGAGTGTTCCTTTGCTAGCATGTGAGATGAGTGAAAAAAAAAAAAAAAAAAGCAATATGGAGGAGTAGAAGGACATGTGCTCATCTTTTCCTGCAAGAAATCCCCAACTGCAACCTGCTGCTGAACAATCAACAACAGGAGAATGTTGGATCCCACCGTAAAAAGATGCCTCACATTAAAGAATTTTGAGTGTTCCTTTGCTAGCATGTGAGATGAGTGAAAAAAAAAAAAAAAAAAAGCAATATGGAGGAGTAGAAGGACATGTGCTCATCTTTTCCTGCAAGAAATCCCCAACTGCAACCTGCTGCTGAACAATCAACAACAGGAGAATGTTGGATCCCACCGTAAAAAGATGCCTCACATTAAAGGGCAAAGGAGAAGCCCAAGCAAGACAGTAGGACAGGCGAAATCACATTTAGACTCAAACTCCATACCTGCCAGAGATGCTGGGAGGGCTCAAACATAGCCTTGTGCACACCAGGATCCAGAGACCCAAAAGAGACGGAGCCAGACCTGCCTTTGAGTATTTCAGTGTCTCCTGAAGAGGTACAGGTCAGCAGTGGCCTGCCACAGGGGCAGAGGCTCTGGGTGCCAGAGATTTGGGTCATACACCATGTGGCATAAGCCCTCTTGAGGAGGTCACCATTAACCCCACCATAGAGCTGTGGAGCAGAAAACCCACAAACTGCAGAACAATTATACCAAATAAGTTGTCGCACTGTTAAGAAACTTCTAGGACCGACAACATGTTTCTCAGCCTGGAGATCTGGCAACGGGACTGAGAGCCTCCAGGGAATTTGACTTTGGGGGCCGGTGGGATTTGTTTACAGAATTTACACAGGACTGGGGAAACAGACTCTTGGAAGTCAAAAAAAAAAAAAAAAAAAAAAACCTTGTGAGCACCAGGACCCAGGAGAAAGAAGCAGTGATGCCATAAGAGATTAAGCCAGACTTGTCTGTGAGTGCCCAGGANAGCCTCTTGGAAGAAAAAAAAAAAAAAAAAAAAAAAACCTTGTGAGCACCAGGACCCAGGAGAAAGAAGCAGTGATGCCATAAGAGATTAAGCCAGACTTGTCTGTGAGTGCCCAGGAGTCTCCAGTGGTGACCATGATTATGACAACTTCTTATGCTATGGATCATATTTACTTAGTCTACTATAATCATTTTAAGTCAAATGGCAGACTCCTGCCTATATGATTTCTATTTTTAAGTTATCTAAAGAAAACCCAGTCAACTATATGGCAATCTAAAGATTTAATCAGCAATCTGTGATTCCTATAGCTAAAATACCAAATGGACAGAAAATTCATTTAGTGAGGTGGTTCAAATGGTTTCATGTTCTGAAAAGTTCTACTTATTTAAAATTTCTGTTTTATTTGTTGTGGTCAATAACCTGAAAACTGTTTCTGAATGACTGAGTAATTTCATAATCTTAAATATTTTATAAAGTGATTTAAAAAACACACTCCAGGAGCAAGTGACTCATAGATTATTTGCCTTAATAACAAAATTAAAGAAAAGCCAATACTTTGATTGGCAAATAAAGTTAAAATTTTATTATTTAAAAAATATAGCTGTCACATTATTAAAAATATTTATAGCTTCAGAAACTATCAGCCAACAGGATGACTATTTACTGATAGAAATTTATTTTTCAATATTTACTGCTTAGACATAGGTCAAATCCCTCTGGATTTAAAAAAAAAAAAAACTAATCCTTCCATAGCAACAGAAATTTAAAAGAAAAGTAAAAGATACAAACATGGTTTTACAAGGACTCTCTTGGCATCTAGTAAGAACTTCTCTTGGATATTCACACAGCTCTACAACATTGCATAGCTGAGTCACTCACTGACTTCTAGTGTGAGTTGCTCTATAAAATAAAAACATACAAAGTCATTATTTGCTATACCTCAAATCTAAAATATGCCATGCATATTCAGGTCATTAATCTCAGTTCCATTTGTGTAAAGAAGAGAGAAAAAAATGATTTCCATGGCTGTAAAATGTTTAAGCATACTTGATTACTTAACCTTATGAGAGTTAAACTTTTCTGAACAAAGTTACTCAATGCTATATGGAAATATGGGCACATAACAATATTCTGAGCATTAGATAAGGTCAGAAACTATGGGTCCTGATTTCAGGAGTGTGAGTAAGTATGGCAAAAGTGGTATAAGCTAACTTAATTTTAGCATTCTATGTGGACATTAAGCAGCACATGACTACACCATAACTCTATATACATAAACAGTCTATTATATTGCTGGGATTGCCAGATTTTCATTTCCTACTGTCTAGACAGCCAGTCTCAACACTGTATTCTGATGCCTCTGTGGAGCATAATTCTCCAAAGACTTCTTAAGATCCCGGTAGTAACTATGTTAGACACTCTCATTTTATTGGTTTTCTCTGGTACAATTTGTGTCCAGAAAAACAAAATATAGGATTCCTTAGGAGTAGGGGGAAAAAAGATCCAATCATTCTTTAAGTTGTAAAATCAATAAAGTCTTAACAACCAATCACCCACTCTCAGTCCAAAACCCTCCAGATGGCTTTTAAACTGTGTTCAGCAGTCAGGCTGAACAGTTTTTAGGAGAGAAAGTATTACATTTTCATGAAATACAGTGTATAAAAAGTTTCCTGAGATAGAAACCCCTGGAATTAAAATCAGTCTTCTTCATAGATTATTATAATATTCCATGTACTGACAAGCCTAAAAAGAATGTTTAAAAAAATAAGAAAGTGACAACTGCTTTCAGTTTTAACTCCACAGGGAATAGTCAGTTATAATCCATTTTACACCAAAACTAGAAGAAATGGGTTAAATCTGAGGTTGATCAAAATACACCCAGAAACAGTCAGCCAAATTCATGCAGGGCTCCCAAGGAAGTGCTTAATATCAGAATATAACAATAATCAGATGGAGAAATCAATCTGGAATAAAAGTCAGAGAAAGACCAAGAGACAGAAAGAAATAGAATCCAGGCCAAAGACTTGTTCAAAAACATTCACAAGAGAATAACAAGATACCAAAATAATGTGAGCAAGTGTCTGACATCAGGAGAACTTCTAAAGTTTATGAGAGCAGATTACATGGAAGTTATTACTCTCTGTTGAGCTTCCTACAAAATTATGATCTATTTACATGCATCAATTTTTTTCTAAATCCTTATTATAAACCAGAGTTCTTTAAACAATAGTATTCTCAGAAAGTTTCCAAGATATTGAATGAAAAGAGGTATGAACGACAGATATGCACAGCAAAATGGTTCTTAATGATACCTGGCTCAGCTCACTTGTGAAAGTCCACAGCTTACAAGTAAATCTTAGCCTGCACCCTGAAGAGAAAAGTGGGTATGGAGCATATAGAGTAGAAAGGAAACAGAAAATCATCAACTAAGAGCAGACAAATCCTGACATAGGTTTTGCCAAGTACAGTCAGAAGGACAAAGCACCTGGGTTTACAGTATATAGAGTAATTCAGCTCTTTACAATGTTGCACAGGCTAATCTCCCACACACCATTCCCACTGGAAGCTGCATCAGTCTGCCACTGTATGTGACTTCATACTGCATTCTCTCTGATAAACACAAGCATGATATTATGCATTTTAAAATATATATTTTAATAGTATAATAATTATAAATTCACACGGCTTTAAGAATTCAGCTTCATCTATTACCCCCATCCCCGGAGAATCAAACTTTCGAAAATCTTAGAATGTCTTCTGTCAGAGGGTTAGTGATGAAAATTCATACAATATTTATAAAAAGCAGTAAGTCATTACAAAGTGTCCGTGTGTTAAACAGACTTCATTGCAATATAACTTACAGAAGATGCATCAGTTTTAAATATACTAATTTATTGTATTTTACTTATATAAATGGATTTGGTCAAAGATATAAATCTAAGTAATCAAGAAATGTCTAGTTTTCAGTGTACCCTAGTATAAATAGAATTGTTTTAATTCCATTTCTAGATTGTTCATTACCAGTGTACAGAAATAAAATTATTTATTTCATTTAACTATATCAGTACTTATTTTGTTTTCCAGAATATGGTCTATCCTGCTTAATGTTTCAGTGTATGCTTAAAAATAATATATCTCCTGCTGCTGTTCAATGGAATGCTAAATATTTATCAATCAAATCCTGTTAACTGACAGTAAATATTCTTTTACCCTTAATTTTTGCATTATTTCTATCAATTTCTAAGACAGGAATGCTGAGGCTCCAATAATTGTTCAGAATTCTATTTCTCCTTTTTCTTCTTCACATATTTTCAAACAACTATTACCAAGTATCTATTTATCTAGGATTTTTATGTAATGATAAAATCACCCTTTATCATTATTAAGTATCTCTATCTCTAGGAATATCCCTTGCCATGAAATCTAATTTGTCTTATATTTATATAGCAGCTCCAGCTTTCTTAAGATTAGTGTTTACATGGTTTTTCTTTCATCCTTTTAACTCATATGTGTTTTTATATTTAAACAAATTTCTGTTGGTCTAGACATTTATTAGTTCATGCTTTGCTGCCTTTTAATTAGAGAGTTTGGATCATTTACAAGATCACTTAATATGGCTGATTTAAATCTACCATCTTGCTACTGATTTTCTGTATTTTATATTTGCTCTTTGTTCCTTTTCCCCTTTTTTCTGCTGTTTTTTAATTACCTGAGTGTTATTTAGCATTTTGTTTAACACTTGCTTTTGACTTATTAGCCAAGCTTTTTCTTTTAATATTTTTAGGTTTCTCTAGGGTTTAAAGTAATCATTTTTCACTTATCATGGTTGGAGGCAAAGAATATGTTTATGTCTTAACTATGGTGATGGTTTCATAGTGTATACATTTATGTATCAAGCTATCACACTATACACCTTAAAATGTTTCATTTATTTCATGCAACATATACCTTACTAAATTTTATAGTTTAATAGAGTTATAAGTCTATCACATGGTAATAAGTGTTATACTAGAAAAAATTATGCCTAACATAATAATATCTATATTATCTATATACTAAATAATATTCCTGAGTTTCTATCCTGAGAAATTGGAACACATTTTTAATATTAAAGCTAAATCTCTGAAGCATCACAAACAATTTCTGAGACACTGTTGCTTCTAACTATCATAACCAAAGGGGAAACTTGGAAAAAAATAACCATAAATTCACAATGTAAAGGAATCGAAAAATTAAACATTCACTTGTGAACAGTCCATTCTAAAATGTGTTTTCTTATCTACAATTAGATTCATCTGTTTCATTTTCCCCTTATTTTGCCTCAGTTATGCTATACAACATAAGTTAGCTTTTTTTTTTTTCCTGTAAAGTACATAAATAGTTTGAAACTTGAAGATCATAAACATTCTGTCTCATACTTTTTAAAACAGGGCTTTAGAAATGTGAAAACAATTCTTACCTTGAAAGCTGAATAGAAATGAGCCGCAGGGCATAGTTTGCAAATACCTGCTTTATAATAAATTTTTTATTTATGTTCTTTGGGACCTCATCAATGGCTATGGACCATAAGCACTCCAAAGGCAGACATACAATAATTGGGCATGGTAATATAAACTCTGCATGCTTCCTTTTTACATTTCTCCCAAGCATATATGAGCTAATTATTCAAAATCTTTTGCACCTACTCAGTTGGCAGACAGTGAGAACTGACACATTGACATTTTACAGACTTACTTGAGTGCTAGGTTTGGCTTCTATGTATATGTAAGTTAATGGAAAACTTGAGAAACCCTGAATTAAGCTAAAAAAGTCAAGCACTTTATATATGTAGACATATTGTAAGCTAAATGGAAACATTTGATTAGCATAGTTGTTTCATAAATTAAAATCCATAATTTCCCAAATAAATGTCAAAATAAATGAGGTACAGTGAGTCTTTTTTTTCTTTTTTTGAAATGACATAATGTTTTAAACTTTGCATTAAGGGTATATTTGGAAAGGCTGACAAAAATGTGCAAAACAGTTATTCCTATAGTGCACAAGTAGTTTTAAAACTGTCTCACCCAACCTCATTTGATTTGGGTAAATGTGACGGTGTTATTATTCGTATATTCAGCAGATGTTTATTGAACATTTAACCTGTCTACATAGAAGAGAATGGAAAATAAGACCAGCATGGGTCTTACCATGATGGAGTCTTTTGTCTATAAGACTGAGAGGTGGTAACAAAGATATGAAAGCCAAAGTAACTGCAGACTATTACAAGTGAAGGACATAAACATGACTTCACACAGACAGAGTAACCTCCAACATGAAAACAAGGAGATAAAGTTGGAAGAAAAGGCAAACTTTGAGGACATAACCCAAATCCCAAGAGGACAGCCAGTGAGAAGGCATCAAATGGAAGTAGTTTACTGTGTTTAAGGAATTATTAAGAGGTCAGTTGTCTGAGATGGATGTCCATGAACACGAGGCATGAAATAAGACTGATGAGGTAGTAAGTCTCACACTGCTACCTGTAGACAAGACTGGAAGAGGAAACAGTGAAAGGAAAAGGGTCAGCAGAGACCCAATATGACCCATTTCCCTTGAGGAAGTTATTCCTCAGATGAGAGACAACAGTGGTTTAGAGTAGGGTAGTGGCAGAGGGGTGGAAGGGAGTAAATGGACATGCAGACCTGGAGCAAGGGAAGATTGATACTATAGTCCATTTGTAAAACTGCAGCAATGATCCAAGAGAGACTGCTGAGGCAAAAACAAGAAGAAATAAAGATTCAAAGTGCTTTAGCATTTAAGTTACACAATTTAATTAGCATATGGCTTCCCTGGTGGCTCAGATGGTAGAGAATCCTCCTGCAATGTGGGAGGCCTGGGTTCAGTCCCTGGGTCGGGAAGATCCCTTGGAGAAAGGCATGGCAACCCACTCCAGTATTCTTGCCTGGAGAATCCCTATGAACCAAGGAGCCTGGAAGGCTACACAGTCCATGGGTTCGCAAAGAGCTGGATATGCACATATTTCTAGAAGAATAAAGAATAGGGGTAAAGTTCTTTAAACTCATACAACATTTAGAAGTGGAGTTTAAAACAAATCGTAAACTCATCCTCTTTTTAAAGTTTTCACTCATCAAATGTAAGTATTTGCCACATAACAGGCCATATGCCGGATCCTGAAAATTTAGAGATACATATTTCTGATCTCTATGAGCTTGCATTTCTGTGAAGTTTAGTATTTTCCACGTATATTTTCTGCTGTATATCAACCAAGTAAAGGAGAGAGATGTTTTAAAAGTGTACAAGGACGCTTCCTCTTCTTCCTCTTCCACTTTCTTTCCTTTCTTGAATTAATCACTTGTCCAACTGCCAAGTGAAGCAGAGCACAGTACATCTACACTAGGGCTGGGGATGCCATGCGGGCCCAGTACAAGATGTTGGAATTTTGAGAAGGATGACAAAGATATTTACCTAAAGAGTTAGGGAGGAGCTGGGCAGTGTGACATGGCAACTCAGAGCTAGAAGAGAGGACCTATGCACTGGGCCAGTCCAGGCGGGGAGTTGGATCTTTAGCAAGATGAAGACAGAGTCTGCACTTGAGAGCATCCTGGTACACGGTACTGAAGTCCAAGTGCAGAAGGTAAAGCCATAGAGGTATCTGCAAAGGGAACAGCCCTCTGTGTGGAATCAGAGCCTGAGCAGAATAAGGATGGCATGCATTCCAGACCAGCTAGGGAGTATCTGAGAAGGGTAAGGAAGGATTCTATGTTTGGGGGCAGCCAGATAGAGAATTCGAGCCCATAAGGAGCAAGCAAGGCATTCATATGAGTAGGCAGTCCGGTATGAGATTTCAGAGCCTGAGAGTAGGGAAAGCATTTTCATAAGGCAGTAACAGCCCAATTCTGTGAGAGCCAAAGCCGGGTGAAAGCAGCCAAAGCCTGGTTCGAATCTGGTTCGGAGAAGCGGCCGTGAAGATGGGAGACCGGTTATATACACAGGAACTGACTGACTAAATATACTGAGGAACTAGGGGCCAGGATTCTTATTCTCAGAAAAGAAATGGAAAGAGAAAAAAACGGAAACGAAACTTAAGGAATCAAATTAAAATTAGAAATGTCAGTATGAAATCATGCCATACAATCTTTAAAGAGAGACGTAGAATACATCTAAAAGGACATATAACCTACCCCAGTCAAACTGTAGCTCAAGAAAGGAAGTGCTCACAAAATGCATGTACCCATACCCACACCTACACACACTTACAAACACACCGACACACACATACATATACACAGAGCTCTAAGAACCTGAAGGTAGGAACACCCTGAAGGCAAAGACCATATCTAGCATACTGATATGCTAGAGTTTTGTGGATTTTGAATATATTCTCCTCTAAAAGGAATTAGGGTTCCTTGGACATACAGCTAATACGACTGCTAGACCAGAGAAAGTGTGAAATAGACTTGGAATCCCTGCTGTGCCAGAAAGCAAACAAATGCTTAGAGAAAGACAGTCATATCAAAAGAACACAGAAGCGAGTTTCCAGGGGTTTCTGCTGACAAGGTCAACAACCACATGACTCTCATTTAAAAAATTAAGCACAGAATTATAAATTACTTAATAAGATATCATATCTATAGAAATATAAACAAAAATATATAAACCTAAAGTGTGAAATCCCTTAGAAGAAACTGAGTAGCCATCATGGTCAACAAAAGAGTCTGAAATGCAGTACTTGGGTGCAATCTCAAAAATGACAGAATGATCTCCATTCATTTCCAAGGCAAACCACTCAATATCACAGTAATAAAAGTCTATGCCCCAACCAGTAATGCTGAAGATGAACTTGAATGGTTCTATGAAGACCTACAAGACCTTTTAGAACTAACACCCCCAAAACATGTTCTTTTCATTATAGGGGACTGGAATGCAAAAGTAGGAAGTCAAGAAACACCTGGAGTAACAGGCAAATTTGGCCTTGGAGTACGGAATGAAGCAGGGCAAAGATTACTAGAGTTCTGCCAAGAGAACACTCTGGTCATAGCAAACACCCTCTTCCAACAACACAAGAGAAGACTCTACACATGGACATCATCATATGGTCAACACCAAAATCAGACAGATTATATTATTTGCAGTCAAAGATGGAGAAGCTCTATACCATCAGCAAAAACAAGAGCAGGAGCTGACTATGGCTCAGATCATGTACTCCTTATTGCCAAATTCAGACTTAAATTGAAGAAAGTAGGAAAAACCATTAGACCATTCAGGTATGACCTAAATCAAGTCCCTTAAGATTGCACAGTGGAAGTGAGAAACAGATTTAAGGGACTAGATCTGATAGACAAAGTGCCTGATGAACTATGGATGGAGGTTCATTACATTGTACAGGAAACAGGGACCAAGACCATCCCCATGAAAAAGAAATGCAAAAAAGAAAAATGGCTGTCTGGGGAGGCCTTACAAATAGCTGTGAAAAGAAGAGAAGTGAAAAGCAAAGGAGAAAAGGAAAGATATAAGCATNAGAGTGCCTAATGAACTATGGAATGAGGTTCGTGACACTGTACAGGAGACAGGGATTAAGACCATCCCCATGGAAAAGAAATGCAAAAAAAATGGCTGTCTGGGGAGGCCTTACAAATATTGATAGTATCATTTGATAAAGGAATTTAGATATTGGTTTCAGAAAATGATTACTCCATTGTCTCCCAGAAGAATATGAGCTAATCTTTACTTAAAATGATAGATATGCAAAATCACATTCAAATTTACATATGGAAGCAACATTAGAATCTAGTGACAAGATACCAATTTGGTTTCCATATTTCCCACATTAAAAACACAGAAGTAGGCATGTCCTTGGTGGTGCAGTGGTTAAGAATCCACCTGCCTATGAAGGGGACACAGGTTTGATCCCTGGTCTGGACGACCCCACATGCTAAGGCCCTGCACCACAACTTCTGAAGCTGTGCTCTAGAGTCTGTGCTCCGCAACAAGAAAGGCCAGTGCAAAGAGAAGCTCACGCACTGCACCTGACTAGCCCCCCTCACTGCTTCCAGAGAACGTCTATGTGCAGTGATGTGAAGCAGCTCAATCAAAAAAAAAAGTAGATTTATCCTTTATCTAATCCTTCCAAATGCTTTTGTCCTTCCACAATTACATACTGTCTATGTAAACAAAGAATTCACCTCCAAGTCATTATACCAGTTTACTTCTTAATGGTCTTTTAATCCTCAGGTGGAGAAGATTTCAGTGTCTTTATTTTGTTTTGTAGAAGAATGGATTTTTATCTTATCATAGTTGAAGCTCTACTGAGGTAGAATTAACACATAAAATTGGAATTCTTTTAGAGTGTACAACATGATGATTTGATAAATGTATACACTATAAAAAGATTCCAACAACCAAGTTAGTTTGCATAGAAAATGGATTAAACAATAGTTCCTTAGACTTCTGGTTTTTAAATTACAAAAAAACCTGAAAACCATGAAAATGCTTAAATAACCTTAAAATTTTAAAAATGCGACTTGAATATGGTAAAATACCTCATTTCTAATGGAAAGTTCCTGTATTTTATGATAAAACTTGTAAAGCTCTAACCAAAAACAATATACTGCCACTATGGAATTTGAAACGGCCTTTCATAGTAATAGGTTTCAAATAGAATGAATTTTAAAATGATTCTTCAGAAGCACCATGTACAAGAATTCTAACTTTGAAAAACATGTTATTTCCATAGAATGGTAAATAATTTCTAATTATCAATAACTTAGTTATCAGATATAGTTTGTATTTTTCCAAGTATTTCATGAATTTAAATATAATTATATATCACAATCCCTATTTAAGAATGAAAAAGAAACCACAGGAACTATAATTATATATATCCAAACTCCTCATTTGCATGAGAAAATGCATATCTAGAACTGGCAGAGATTTTCCCAAAGTACTGGTCTTGGCATTGATTTTTTCCGGATCTGACTTTTTGATCAAAAGCACAGGCAATAGAATAAAAAATAAACACGTTTGTCTATATCAGACTAAAAAGTTTCTCATAGCCTAGAAAATAATCAGTACAATGTAGAGCTAATACAGAACATGAGAAAATATTTGCAAACCATATATCTGACAAGGGATTAATATCAAAAATATATAAGGAACTCATACAACTCAACAGCAAGAAAAAAATTAACTAGATACCTTGATTTTAAAAATGGGCAAAGGACCTAGATAGACATGTCTCCAAAGAAGTCACATGAATAGCCAAAAGGTATATGGAAAAATGTTCAACATCACTAATAGTCAGGGAAAAGAAAATCAAAACAACAATAACAAATCACCTCACACGCATTAGGATGCGTGTGTATGTGTTCAGTTGTGTTTAACTCTTTGTGACCCCATGAACTGTAGCCCACCAGACTCTTCTGTCCCTGGGATTTCGGGTGAGAATACTAGAGTAGGTTGCCATTTCCTTCTCCAGGGGATCTTCCCAACCCAGGGATTTAACCCGCATCTCTATAACTCCTGCATTGCAAGAGGATTCTCTACCTACTGAGCCACTGGGGACACCCTAATGGTTATTATCAAAAAGTAAAAGAATAGCAAGCATTGATGATGATGTGGACAAAAGAGTGTCTTTGTACACACTGGTAAGAACGTAAGTTGGTACAGCCATTATGGAAAACAGTGTAGAGGTCCCTCAGAAAAACAAAAATAGAACTATCATTTGATCCATCACCTTCTTGGGTATATACCTAAAGGAAATAAAATCACCCTCTTGAATAGATATTTGTACACCCATGTTAATGACAGCATTATTTATAGTAGCCAAGATATGGAATGTTCAGTGACAACTAACAAATGATAAAGAAAAATATATATATATATGTATATTATTTAGCCTACAAAATAAGAAAATTCTCTTTTGTCACTTTCAGTAACATGGATAAACCTGGAGGACATCACCCTAAGTGAAGTAAATCAGACATAGACAAACACTCCATGATCTTACAGTATATGTAAAATAGGTTTATGTATATATAAAATATGTAAAATAAAAATGCAGCCAAATTATAGTAAGAGAGAGCAGAATGATTAACAAGGGCCAGAGGTTGAGCAAAAGGGAAGATGTTGGTCAGAGGGTATGAAATTCTAGTTACATTAATAAAATAAACAAGTTCTGAAGACCTAAAGTGCAGCATAATTTGCAATAATGCACTGTGTCCTTGAAATCTGCTCAAGTAAATCTCAAGTGCTCTCTCCATACACAGAAAGGAGTAACTATGTGAGGTGATGGATTTGTTTTAACTTAATTGTGGTAAACAATTCATAATATATACATATATCAAAACATCACATTCTCTACCTTAAATGTATATAACTTTTGTTTGTCAATAATTTAATAAAGCTAGGGGGTAAAAAAGCTAAGGAATAACTGGGTCAATTATTTGAACTCAGATTTCCTGAAGTCCATATCTCTTTTTATCATATCAAGGTATGTTCAATTAATTGCATTAGCAATTACAATCTGAAGCAATTTATAAAAATAGAGTGTAGATACAATTAAATAGCATGTAAGCTGAATAAAAATATAAAGAGGAAACAGAAAGTATTTATTTAGTATATATCTAGACCCAGAACTACAAGAGACTCCAGAGCTGTTTACTAAAGTTTCTTTTTGGCCACCAGAACATAGGCTTTTCAGTATGCTATGGGAGGAGATAGAAAAAATGTGAGTTAAAACATAGTTCTGTTTTACACCACTTAAACTGTTAATTTTTTATTTCATCACACTTTGAGGCTTACAACAATATTGCTGGGTGCTTGGAGATTACACTGAGAATATGACTTGGCAGATGTAGAATTACTGACAAAGGAAAATAAGAGCTCACCATTTATAAAAATAACTTTTTTTTCTAAATGGAGAAACAACTGTGAAAATGGCCAGAATAATACTTTGTAAGCTAAAATCTTGTTGTACCATATAGGGAAAAGAAAGTGACAGAGGAAACTCAAACCAATAATATCTTATAAGTTTATCCAATGGATTAAAATTTGGGGAAAAAGTAAGTTACTAATTTTATAAATAGGCCCCACTATGAATATTTTCAAGCTGGAAGGCTGTGTCCCTCCAAAATTTGTATGCTGATGCCTTAACTCTGTAGCATGATGGTATCTAGAAGTGAAGCCTTTGAGAAATAGTTAGACTTAGATGAGATGATGAGGCTAGGTGCTCCAGGATGGGACTAGATCCCTTATATGAAAAGAGATACAGAGCTCTCTATCTTCTCCATGTGAAGGCGCAGCAAGCCAAGAAGAAAATCCCCACAAAGAACAAAATCTGCCAACCCCTTGATCCTAGACTTCTCAGGCTCCAGAACTATGAAAACTAAATTCCTGTAGCTTTAATATATCCAGTCTGTGGTATTCTGTTAACGGCAACTGGAGCTGACTTACAGGTAAAACAGTGTTTCCCCAAATTGACTTACTTGTAGCAGTGGACAACTCTTTTCAAGCAAATCTTATATGGTGCCTCTGAGATAAAAGGGCTTGTCAGAATATGGAAAATCTGGAGCAGAGTGATATTAAATATTATTTGGAATGAGGGGGCCAATGCTGCTTTACCATGAATGACGATATCATACTATGAGTGCTGAGTCCTAAAACTGAAAGATGAATGAATAAAAGCTACATATTTATGAAGATTCCAAACTTGCCTAAGAAAAGCATAATGACTTAGCAAGAATTGGGCTTCATCCTCTCTCCTGACACAGCCCCCCCTATATCGAGTGTCACCAGCATGAGTTTCCGTGATGTAAGAAATGACATGCTGCAACTGCTTCTGCTGTTTTTGATTAACTTTTGTGTGTTAATATTGCAATCTTCACTAAATTCATGAGACAATTATGTCACGTACTTCTATTATGCTCCTTCCTTCTCAGTTCAGTTCAGTAGCTCAGTCATGTCCTACTCTCTGCGGCCCCATGGACTGCAGCACACCAGGCCTCACTGTCCATCACCAACTCCCGGAACTTGCTCAAACTCATGTCCATTGAGTCAATGATGCCATCCAACCATCTCATCTTCTATCGTCCCCTTCTCCTCCTGCGTTCAATCTTTCCCAGCATCAGGGTTTTTTCACTGAGTCAGTTTTTCCCATCAGGTGGCCAAAGAACTGGAACTTCAGCTTCAACATCAGTCCTTCCAATGAATATTCAGTACTGATTTCCTTTAGGATTGACTGATTTGATCTCCTCGCAGTCCAAGGGACTCTCAAGAGTCTTCTCCGTCACCACAGTTCAAAAACATCCTTCCTTCTAATCCCAACCTAACACAGTCTTTCAAGTTGCAGAGTTTCGAGTTCAGTTCAGTTCAGTCGCTCAGTCATGTCCGACTCTTTGCAACCCCATGAATCGCAGCACGCCAGGTCTCGTGTTCATCACCATCTCCCGGAGTTCACTCAGACTCATGTCCATCGAGTCAGTGATGCCATCCAGCCATCTCATCCTCTGTCATCCCCTTCTTCTTCTGCCCCCAATCCCTCCAAGGATCAAAGTCTTTTCCAATGAGTCAACTCTTCGCATGAGGTGGCCAAAGTACTGGAGTTTCAGCTTTAGCATCATTCCTTCCAAAGTTTTGAGTTACAGAGTTAAAGAGTTTCAAGTTACAGAGCAACAGTAAAGTTGCTCTGGTTGAGGTGATACCGGAAGACTGAAGCCTAGGCTGTTGTGAGACTTATGTGCAATAGTGTATGTGAAAACAACTAACAGATGATCTGCAGCATAGTCCTTACCCAATGCTAGTTCTACTATTTACACTCATCCAATCTTGCCCCCTTGGAGAAGGAAATGGCAACCCACTTCAGCTTTCTTGCCTGGAAAATCCCAGGGATGGGGGAGCCTGGTGGGCTGCTGTCTATGGGGTCGCCCAGAGTTGGACACGACTGAAGCGACTTAGCAGCAGCAATCTTGCCCCCATTCAGGAAACAGAATTACCTCTCAGATCAGAGCCAAGATACAATCTGAATTGCATTATCATTTTTCCCCTTACACCTGAATTCCTATATTGCTATTCCATGGGATCATGTCTTCACTGAGCTAATTTTAATGAAGCCATCCAGTTCTATAATACTCAGTTTTGTTTTGCTTTGTTTAAAAAAAAAACAAAAACAACCCTGACCGTCCTACTTGCATACAATTGAATTTTTTAAATATTAATTGAGTATTTGAAATCTATCTACGTTAAATTTGGTAATAATTTCTCCCTATAGTGCCAGCTAATCAAGATCTCATGAATGCCAAATTTGGCTCAAACAAATGAAAGAATGAATAAACAAACACTGTACATTAAAACATATTCTCTTGAAAGAATGCACACACATTATTGACATGAAGCCTCCCAAAGTGGGAATCCGCAAAGAAAACCTACAAAATCATATCTGGCAGCCATGCCTACACACCTGGTCCCTTTCAAAAACAGCATTATAGAAATTTGATTTTAAACTTCAATATGTTTTCTATCCTCTCTCAACTGTGTGTCATTTGCAAATTTAGTTAGTATTTCTCCTATGGATTCAACTAATCCAAGGAGAAGACATTGAAAGGAACAAAGCAAAACAGAATTTATTAGAATGTTCCCAGAGAAGTCCCTTCTGGTAAGACTCAACGAGAAGAAAAGTAGAACGTTTATTGAATTACTACTGAGTGATTTGTTAGACACTACCTTATTTCTTATATTTCTCCATCAAAGGGCAGATAGAATGAAAACCACAATCACAGAAAATTAACTAGTCTGATCATATGGACCACAGCCTTGTCTAATTCAATGAAACTATGAGCCATGCCGTGTAGGGCAACCCAAGATGGATGGGTCATGGTGGAGAGTTCTGACAAAATGTGGTCTACTGGAGAAGGGAATGACAAACCACTTCAGTATTCTTGCCTTGAGAAGCCCATGAGCTGTATGAAAAGGCAAAAAGATAGACGCTGAAAGATGAACTCCCCAGGTCAGTAGGTGCCCAATATGCTACTGGAGATCAGTGGAGAAATAACTTCAGAAAGAATGAAGAAACAGAGCCAAAGCAAAAACAACACCCAGCTGTAGATGTGACTGGTGGTGGAAGTAAAGTCCAATGCCATAAAGAGCAATATAGAGCATAAAGAGCATAGGAACCTGGAATGTTAGGTCCATGAAGCAAGGCAAATTGAAAGAGGTCAAACAGGAGATGACAAGATTGAACATCGAGATTTTTAGAAATCAGTGAACTAAAATGGACTGGAATGGGTGAATTTCATTCAGATGACCATTATATCTACTACTGTGGACAAGAATCCCTTAGAAGAAATGGAGTAGCCTTCATAGTCAACAAGAGAGTCCATAATGCAGTACTTGGATGCAATCTCAAAAATGACAGAATGCTCTCTCTTCGTTTCCAAGGCAAACCAATATCACAGCAATCCAAGTCCTTACCCCAACCAGTAATGCTGAAGAATCTGAAGATAAATGGTTCCATGAACACCTACAAGACCTTCTAGAACTAACATCCCCCAAAAGATATCCTTTTCAGTATAGGAGACTGGAAAGCAAAAGTAGGAAGTCAAAAAACATCTGGAGTAACAGGCAAATTTGGCCTTGGACTACAAAACGAAGGAGGTCAAAGGCTAACAGTTTCGTGAAGAGAATGTACTGTTCATAGCAAACACCCTCTTCCAACAACCTGTCTCTTATACACATCTATGGGAGGAGAATGGGATTCAATGAGATGAAACTGTAGACATCCTCCGTGATACTCTATGATATGAAAACTCGGAAGGAAGAGATATGTACACTGTAACAGTAAAGAGGACTTTCCAGGGTAGGTAAATCTTGAAACAGATGCTGAAATAGATGTCCCAATAGCCAAGATTGAGACAGGTGCAGGTGGAACAGCCAGCTTGGAGGTAACTTGTTGGACTCAGGCAGGGCAAAAGGGAGACTAGTCTCCAAAGGTGATGAGTGTGTGTCGACTTTTGGGAAGGAAGCATCATTATGTTTGGGCCAATCTTGGGGATTCCTTCAAGAACACCTACAAGACCTTCTAGAACTAACATCCCCCAAAAGATATCCTTTTCAGTATAGGAGACTGGAAAGCAAAAGTAGGAAGTCAAAAAACATCTGGAGTAACAGGCAAATTTGGCCTTGGACTACAAAACGAAGGAGGTCAAAGGCTAACAGTTTCGTGAAGAGAATGTACTGTTCATAGCAAACACCCTCTTCCAACAACACAAGAGAAGACTCTAGACACGGACATCACAAGATGGTCAATAATGAAATCAGACTGACTGTATTCTTTGCAGCAAAAGATGGAAAAGCTCTACATGATCAGCAAAAACAAGACCAGGAGCTGACTGTGGCTCAGATCATGAACTTTTTATTGCCAAATTCAGACTTAAATTGAAGAAAGTAGGAAAAACCACTAGGCCATCCAGGTATGACCTAAATCAAAACCCTTACAATTATACAGTGGAAGTGACGAATAGATTCAAGGGATTAGATCTGATAGACAGAGTGCCTGAAGATACATGGACAGAGGTTTGTGACGCTGCACAGGAGGCAGGTATCAAAACCATCCCCAAGAAAGGAAATGCGAAAAGGCAAAATGGCAGTCTGAGGAGGCCTTATAAATAGCTGTGAAAAGAAAAGAAGTGACAGGCAAGGGAGAAAAGGAAACATGTACCCATTTGAATGTAGAGTTTCAAAGAATAGCAAGTTCAGTTCAGTTCAGTTCAGTCGCTCAGTCGTGTCCAACTCTTTGCAACCCCATGAATTGCAGCATACCAGTCCTCCCTGTCCATCACCAACTCCCGGAGTTCACTCAGATTCACGTCCATCGAGTCAGTGAGGCCATCCAGCCATCTCATCCTCTGTCGTCCCCTTCTCCTCCTGCCCCCCATCCCTCCCAGCATCAGAGTCTTTTCGGAGCCTTCTAATTCTTAAAAACATTCACCAGTTGTTGTGGGTGTGGCATTAAAAGTAAATTCTCTAAAGTAATGTGAACACAGAAGATGGTGATGATTTCATGATTTTGCAGATACCTTACGAAGATAGAGCAGTGTGATAGTCATCTTAAAAATCAAGAGACCAAGTGATTTAAATAAAAAGCAGAAAAGATAAAGCATCTCCACAAGAAAACCAAAAAACTGCTGAAATGCAGGCCCGCATAATCTTTCTCTCTTTGAAAAACTGTAAGTCATAATTCAAAGCATCTTTTCTTCTTGATTTGAGGGAGGGTCTGTCCACAAGCAAAGACATAATGAGACCCTTGCAAAATACCTTACTAAAATCAAGTTATGATACACAGAAAGTAGTATGTAATTTACTATTTAGTAGTACTATGGAAACATTAAATGAACGTCATGGTATTGTTCATAAGGAATATACACAATACTCTGGTCATCAGGGGTGGAATTCCCTGGTGGCTCAGACAGTAAAGAATCTGCCTGCAATGCAGGAGACTGGGTTTGATTCCGGGTCAGGAAGATCTTCTGGAGGAAGGAATAGTTATCCACGCTGGTATTCCTGCCTGGACATTCTATGGACAGAGGAGCCTGGTAGGCTATAGCCCATGGGGTTGGAAAGAGTCAGACACAACTAAGCAACTAATACTTTCACTTTCTGGTCATTGCGATCTTTTTAACATCCTGAAACCATGGTTTAATAACAAGCCTATGTAAAATTTTGCAAGAATAATGACTTGTGTATGTACCTTGCATGATGTTTCATTTTTCACTAAGGTAAGAAAAGACTTCCCTGGTGGCTCAATGGTAAAGAATCTGCCTGCTAATTCAGGAGACACAGGTTCAATCCCTGGGTTGGGAAGATCCCCTGGAGAAGGAAATGACACCCCACTCCAGTACTCTTGCCTGGGAAATCCCATGGACAGAGGAGCCTGGCAGGCTACAGTCCATGGGGTCACAAAAGAGTTGGACATGACTTAGCAATTAAACAACAACACCAAAAGGGAAGAAAATGATTTACCACTTATAAAAATCTGTTAACCTTCATTCTCCANGCCTGGGAAATCCCATGGACAGAGGAGCCTGGCAGGCTACAGTCCATGGGGTCACAAAAGAGTTGGACATGACTTAGCAATTAAACAACAACACCAAAAGGGAAGAAAATGATTTACCACTTATAAAAATCTGTTAACCTTCATTCTCCATGTTGTCTAAATGTTGTGGAAATAGAAGTAAAACTGAGGCAGAAAAGTTTTGTATTATATTTTTACATAAATTACTTAGTCAAAGTTGTCATGGACATACCAGTTAAAATCTCTGACTATCTATAAAATGAGAGAAGTAGATGAGTTCAGAGTTATCTGGTCCATTCTCTGAAATGTGTAACCTCAGAGCACTGAAAATATTTAGTTAGTATCATGAGGCTGGCTAGTTAAGAAGGCAAGCTCAGTAATTCAGTCTCCTCATTTGAATTTTGATCTTCCTTTCACTATCAATATGCAGTGGATGACTCTAAAAATCAATAGGAAATGAGTGCTGAAGAACTTCCTAAGGCATGACATGCTATGGAAAAAAACTATAATCCTGATAATTTATTAAAGATTCTTCTGCAAAATTTTCCTTACTGTAAGATACATTTTGTCTAAGCTTAGAAAGTTGTAGAACAAATTTGCACGTGATTTATTTCCACAAATATAGCCCAAGGTCAAGAAAAAAAGGCTTTGTTTTATATATAAAATATAGCTTCTGAATGACAAGAATTTCCTATAAGTCTTTCTAACATAAAAAAGAAACTGGAACAGTTTTGTAGGACAAGATAGGAATAATTCACATGTGACCAGAAAATACATTTTGCACTTTCAAGTTTATTTTAAGTGATATAAATGACATGGATTCTGAATGGTAAAATTATAAATATCGTGTTTCCTTCTATGCCTCCTTTTTCCATTTGATTCAGCTATATTCCAGACGTCAATGTGATTTCCCCAAAGCACATATATACCTACCATTTGGTTATAATTCTTCTGTATTTTGTACATCATTTTAATGTCATAATCAATGACTATCAATTAAAAAATAATAATAAAGCATCTAGTTCCCACAGCAGTCACCTGAAGCAATATAATGAGACTGAGAAAATAAGTGTTTACCACTAGTTCCCACTGACAATATCTGCAGCCATGGTAATGAAAGGAACCACCAGAGGTTTCCGGGAGACATAAACTGAATTTCAAATCAGCATAACTCACGTGCTCTTATCAAAACAGTATACCTATTGTATAGGAGGCCACTACTGTGAAGGCACATGCCACATGTAGTCTACGAATGTCACAGGGGATTGGGATCTGATGGGATGTCTGAGTCTCATTTTTGTTTGTGGCTCCATCCGCAGAAAAGTTTTCCTCTGGTTCTACAAAAGGGGGATAAATCCATGAAATGCTCTGGACATCCTGCACTGAGCTCTTGGTGGACATTTTCATTCATCCATCCAATCAAACGGTGTTGCTGTTCAGTTGCTCAGTCGTGTCCAACTCTTTGTGACCCCAACACTTGCTAAATAAGGCACAACGCTAGCAGATGAGAACCTGTTCTACCAAGTCAGAGAATTCACTGGTGTCTTCCCTCTGGTGATTCAGGCAACTTTTCCAGTGTGGCTAACGTGTCTCTCCATACTCCTGCACCAACACTGGGTCCACATCCAACAGCAATATTTATCATATCCTACCCTCACACGATGGAGAATGGAATGGCAATCCACTCCAGTATTCTTGCCTGGAGAATCCCATGGACAGAGGAGCCTGGCGGGCTACAGTGCATGGGGTCGCAAAGAGTCAGGCGTGACTGAGCGAATAACACTCTGCTATACTACAAAGAGTCGGACACGACTGAGCTAATTTACTTTGCTACACTACCCTCAGAAGAATGCACAGGTCTTACGTTTCACCAAAGGAAGCACTGGCTGTGGGTAGAAAATTCTTGGTTTACCACACAGTAATATTTGATATAGCTTCACTTTCAGTTTGACTTCTGTCATGCTAACATGCACTGTCATGCACTCATGATTGCTAAGAGAATAACTTGATGAGGAGTACTTATTATCCACACTTAATAGAGGATGAATCTGAATCCAAAGTTAAATAACTGGACAACAGTCACACAGCTGGTAAGCCTGAGAGCCAGCAATTTAACCCAAGTTCATCTGATTCGAAAAGTCAAATCTTAATGCAGCCTCCCTGACTAAACACAATATTGAGGGCTAATGAAAAGCAATGAAGATTTGAAACAATCAAAGCATCTGCCAAGTTCGGTCTTTCCCTCCTTTAGGCTGTATTGTGTTTTAAAAAATATGTTAATGACGAGGAAAAAAAAGGAGTGAGGATAAGAACAGAAAGAGGGATAAAATAAAAGAAGCATCTGTGTTCATCTATCACGCTGGGCACTTGCACAAGTATTAACACAGTTAATCCTCTTAATAGTGTTTCTGTTTTCACTGATAGAGAAATCACTCTCTGAATAGCAGCACCAGGATTTAAAACCAGACCTGTTTGACTCAGAGATGATACATTTGCAAATACCTATGTTTACTACGTATATTGAGGTCCACTCACTCCTATCAATCCTAATCAACACAGAGGGTACTGGAACAGTTCTTGCTCTCATGAGACTGGAAGAGAAGCAGAGCTGCTTTCTAAAACCTCTTTATTTACTCCTTTGGTAACTCACCTAAACCCTTTAGCTACTCACCAAACCCAGAAACTTTCTATATTTTGTGCTTGTAAAATAAACCTATAATTTAATACTTTTTCTGTTCCTTTCCATTTTCAGTATAGTCAAATAACGTTTTGTTCTACAGAACCTCTTAGAAAAATTGAGATACAAAATATTCAAACCTAATTACTACATCTGTAATTTCCCAACAAATTGTATAATGTCTTGAGTAAGCAGTGACAGAGGACTGTAGGTTTGAAGGTGCTTTTCCAGTGACGCGGACAGATAAGATAGCACAGAAAATGTCACGTAATATCTCACGTTTACGAGAACGCTTTTATGAATGGCATTCTCTCTGTCCAGCACAGTCAGACCTCCTTATCATCACTTAGTTAATGTGCGTATGTTCTTTATTTTCCTCTCCTAAGAAACTTTGTTCTAATTTCTGACAAATCCCCACAGGTATCCTTTCCAGGGCTGAAGAGTGCAGTTTTAGTCCCTCAGGGTAGAATATAAACTCCAGAAGAGCAGGAACTCCTCTCTTTTAATTCAACATTGTATCCCTAAGTGCCTAACAGCATTCCTATGCATAGTAGATGCTTCATAAGCATTTGCTGAAATAATTAATTTGCAGATGAACCAAAAGTTAGGGCAACACAAATCTGTAGCCATGGAACACAATAACATTTACTGGTTTTGAAACTTAATTAATTGGACCAATGTTGCATCCTAGCCACTTTAGCCATGAACTGCCTTGGCCCCTAATTCATTACTGATAAATGTCAGACTCACCAAGTGTGTATTCAGAATCTTTATACATATGAGATGCTACAGAAGTACAAAGACATACAGATTGTGATTACTCCTCTCGGAAAGTTCAGAGTCTAGCTGAATTACTAATAAGCTGAGAGAAATTTGAGAAAGTGAAAAATGGCAGCAGTAACACAGGGATATCAGGAAGACAGTTCACTGAAGGTGACGCAGACAGAAAAGGTCTCAAGGTGGACTAGGGGTACAGGATCCAGTGATCAGCAAAATACGTAATGGATGTGGATTAAAAGAGGTGGTTTCAGACCACAGAAACAGAGAAAACACTAGCTACTATGAAGGAACAGGAAGAAGCTTGCTTGACTCTCACAGAAGATGAAGAAATAGTGGGGACGTTAAGGAGAAAGATCAGATATTAAGAGGTGTCTTAAAACTCAGACTGCAATTTCATTCTATGGGGTAGACCACAGAGAGTCACCTTCAATTTTTAATATTGGGAGTACATGTTAGAATTTACGTTCTAGGAAGATTATTCTAACAAATTTATCTTTTAAAGAATAAAAGTGGAAAAATATACAAGTTTAGGCAACCTGGAAATATCAGGAAAATAATTTAATACACTCCTCTAGAATGGTAATTTAGCTTTATTATTTGTTATTTCTTTTTAAGAAACAAATGTGTATCGGTGTGTACATGGATGTGTGTGTGTGGGTGGGAGGGTGTGGGTGTGTGTGTGTGAGAGAGAGAGACAGAGAGAGAACCTAGTTTTTTCAGTTCTTTTTTTTTTTAACACGAACTCTGAACCTTTTTAGCACTCAGATATCAGTGCATTTAAATTTGGTTCAGTACACTAGACGTTAATTTGTGTAATTTAACTGAAAGCAAAAAGCATGGCGGTCACGCAGCTGTTTATATCACTGTCTGTTGCTTAATTTTTTAGTCACCTCTTGGCCAATCATAAGTCAGATGAATCAGGATGTTAAAATCAATCCATGAAAGATAACATGTATCAGTTCAGTTCAGTTCAGTTGCTCAGTCGTGTCTGACTCTTTGCGACTCCATTGACTGCATCACACCAGGCCTCCCTGTCCATCACCAACTCACAGAGTTTACCCAAAATCATGTCCATTGAGTCAGTGATATCATCCAAACATCTCAACCTCTATTGTCCCCTTCTCCTCCTGCCCTCAGTTTTCCCCAGCATTAGGGTCTTTTCAAGTGAGTCACGTCTTCGCATCAGGTGGACAAAGTATTAGAGTTTCAGCTTCAACATCAGTACTTCGAATGAACACCCAGGACTGATCCCCTTTAGGATGGACAGGTTGGATCTCCTTGCTGTCCAAGGAAGTCTCAGCAGTCTTATCCAACAGCACAGTTTAAAAGCATCAATTCTTCACCACTCAGCTTCTTCACCGTTCAGCTCCCACATCCATACATGACTACTGGAAAAACCATAGCTTTGACTAGACGGACCGTTGTCAGCAAAGTAATGTCTCTGCTTTTTAATATGCTCTCCAGGTTGGTCATAACTTTACTTCCAAGGAGTAAGCATCTTTTAATTTCATGGCTGCAATCACCATCTGCAGTGATTTGGGAGCCCAAAAAAATAAACTGTTTCCACTGTTTCCCCATCTATTTGCCATAGAGTTGTGGGACCAGATGCCATGATCTTAGTTTTCTGAATGTTGAGCTTTAAGCCAATTTTTTCAGTCTCCTCTTTCACTTTCATCAAGAGGCTCTTTAGTTCTTCACTTTCTGCCATAAGGGTGGTATCATCTGCATATCTGAGGTTATTGATATTTCTTCTGGCAATCTAGATTCCAGCTTGTGTTTCATCCAGCCCAGCATTTCCCATGATGTACTCTGCATATGAATTAAATAAGCAGGGTGACAATATACAGCCTTGACATACTCCTTTCCCAATTTGGAAGCAGTCTATTGTTCCATGTCCAATTCTTACTGTTGCTTCTTGACTGTATGTTCTTATAGATAACGCCAAAAGATAATCAGTATTGTAAAAAAGTGAAAATTGCATCATAATGATGATGGTCTACCTTCCCAAAGAGGCATATCTATAAATACTAGTCTGCTGGGAGCCAGCATGAGGAACTCTGCCTGTGGCAAAGGTCATGAGGAAGTAGGCTTAGGCATATGCAAAGGCGGGATCAAGCCTCAGGAAACCCCCTGTTCCCGAGCATCTTCTCCCAAAACCAGTCTGCCTACTTTACTGCTTTATGCTCTCACCTATACCTCTGACTTTACGGGAGGCTATCCCCCACAACCTCTCTCGGAGAAGGAGTTAACCTACAGTATAGGCATATGCAAAGGCGGGATCAAGCCTCAGGAAACCCCCTGTTCCCGAGCATCTTCTCCCAAAACCAGTCTGCCTACTTTACTGCTTTATGCTCTCACCTATACCTCTGACTTTACGGGAGGCTATCCCCCACAACCTCTCTCGGAGAAGGAGTTAACCTACAGTTCCAGTTAATAAAAATTCCTGGGCGTGACAAGAGTGTTTCAACTTACAAACTCCTCTGAAGGTTATCTAGCCTGCCTGAATAGGTTCGTCCAGCCACATGTGATTGTTTACAGCCTCCCAACCGTGAGATGTCCGAGATGTTTTAAACTTTCTAAAGACAGATTCTTTTAGGGAGTTAGAAATTATTAGTATAGTGGGTTGACTAGGAATTATATTGAAGGGTTTTTCATTTATTGGGCCAATGTTTGCTGCTAAATCTCCATATTCCCTGCCCTTATAATGAATATAACTAGCATATAGGAGAAGTAAGTATTAACCTTTAAGATTAATCATTTTAACCTTAGGCTAAGTAAATTCCTTTCTTAATTGTAACCCACTATACCCTCACCCTATAGTAATGTAACTTCATCTGGTACCTTTGGAGGGTGGTGCCTGGTTTAAGAAAAATCACCCCTGGAAAATAAGTTTTCTAGTTGACTGACCGTTATCAGAAAGAAAGGATCATAAAATGTTAGCAGGCCCCCTGGCCAGAAGATGATGTAAAACCCATAAGACCTTTTGTATTCATTTATATGAATCACCTGATTTTGTTAAAGGTCAGGACTGCTGACTCCCACATGACTTTAAAATTTCCATTTGTCTCTATGTGTGAAAAAAAAAAAAAAGGTATGTAAGCAAACCTGAAAATAAAGAAATCGTTTCAGTTTCTGGAAAGACTGGTCTCCTCATAACGTTCTTTCTCTCGCTTTCTGGCTGAATTCCCATCTGGAGTGTGGATACTTGCCAAGCCTGCTAATTTTGCCCTGGCTTCTAAGACCCATGCGAGAGGGAGCCCAAGGCAGTACACCTTCCGCTATTCAAGCGGGCACCGGTGGCCTATGTAGGTGGTGCAAACCTCTTGTCTCGAGGTTTCATTGGTATTCTNCTGAATTCCCATCTGGAGCGTGGATACTTGCCAAGCCTGCTAATTTTGCCCTGGCTTCTAAGACCCATGCGAGAGGGAGCCCAAGGCAGTACACCTTCCGCTATTCAAGCGGGCACCGGTGGCCTATGTAGGTGGTGCAAACCTCTTGTCTCGAGGTTTCATTGGTATTCTGTGTAAACAAAGTTATTCAGCCTCTTTTTCTCCACTAGTATTTTTCTACTACACTATTATCTCCCTCCATATCTTTAAACAATTAATTCCTAGGACACTGACTCCATCCCTGCTTCGCACTACCCTGGATCCACTGGAGCTGGACCTCGGCACTAGTCAAGGTTTTAAAAAGAAAGATCACAGATAAGAGTCCCCAGATCTTACATTTTTCTTCTCAGGACAGGCTGCCAGAGTCTCTGAGTTTAGAGGGAGGCTCTGTCACCCTGCTGAGGCAGACCAGGATGGATGGATGGGATTTGGTGAAGTATTCAGGACTTCCTTGGTGGCTCAGACAGTAAAGAATCTGTCTACAGGGCAAGAGACCTGGGGTTCGATGCCTGGGTGGGGAAGATCCCTTGGAGAAGGGAATGGCCACTCACTCCAGTATTCTCACCTGTAGAATTCCAAGGACAGAGGAGCCTGGTGGGCTACAGTTTATGGGGTCACAAAGAGTTGAACAGGACTGAATGACTAACACTTTCTTTTCTTCTGTTTTCTGCCTCACTCGGCAACTAAAATTATATCCCAGAATTTCCATATTGTTTCCCTGTCTTTTTTGGGGGAAATGAGGTGTATTGTCCCAGGAATTAAGAAGGACTCAGTGATCTGGGAGTTTTTTGGCAGTCTT
>SJYX01002256.1:23106-33697 GCA_006410675.1 Oreotragus oreotragus
CTTTTTAATATGCTGTCTAGATTTGTCATAGCTTTTCTTCCAAGGAGCGAGTGCCTTTTAATTTCATGGTTGCAGTCACCATCTGCAGTGAAGATGTGTATAAGAGACAGTTGCTATACTGACTTTCAGCAAATGGGTTTTAAACTACTACACATAAGAGTCACCTTGGAGAGCTTATTAAAAATATAGATTTCACACTAAGTATTACCTCAAAGATCTGGGTAAGTAAGATAAACACATATGCACTTTTAACATGTGTGTTGTTGAGGCCACACTCTAAGAAGAGATGTTATAGTGAAATCTTTTTTTTTTTTTTTACTTTTGGAAAGAGATAGACAATATTAACAATACACTGTCATTTTTGTTCTAAGAAAATTCTATTCATCAATTATGTTACCATCTCTCTGATGGTTTGACATAGAAAATAGTTGTTGGGTAATGTCAGTGGACAGGGAGGCTTGGCGTGCTGCAATTCGTGGGGCTGCAGAGTCGGACACGACTGAGTGACTGAACTGAACTGAACTGAATGTCAGTGGTATCAGCCTTGGTCATCATTAATATGGAATGGATATTCAGCCCTTTAACAGAAGGAAATAAGGAATTTTAATCATTAATTCTGCATACATAGTCACTTATAATTTTATTTTTTGTACTTATTAAATGTATCTTTTCCATAAATTATAAATAAAATAAATAAAAGTATGATATAAGATAACTGAATGTCAGTGGTATCAGCCTTGGTCATCATTAATATGGAATGGATATTCAGCCCTTTAACAGAAGGAAATAAGGAATTTTAATCATTAATTCTGCATACATAGTCACTTATAATTTTATTTTTTGTACTTATTAAATGTATCTTTTCCATAAATTATAAATAAAATAAATAAAAGTATGATATAAGATAAAGATATTTTATAATTTACTTTAAGAAGTATTTCAAAAGTGGATTTTGAGTAAAATTTAATGAGAATTCAGTGATCTGACAATAACATTGAGACTCACTATTAGCTGCGATATTCAAATTTGATAGCTAAATTTTGAGCCTTGATATTATCACCAGATAAAATCTGAATATGAATTTGGCTATCAAATTAGAATATAACAAAGTGTCTGCTATCAGGATACTATTTTGCCTGGGCTGATGTTAGTGATAGTTGATTGGGCTGTTTTCCCTGCAATTTTTCTTGCATTTTTTAAATTTATTTTAATTGAGAGGTATACATCTCTGTACTCTTTTACAGTCCTTTAATATATATTTCTCTCTACCTTGTCAAAGTTAGTTGAAACAGATTTCTTATAACTCATAAATATATTAAGCTCTCTCACCTTTTAAAAGCTCTTGGTTGTGTATTGTGGTCACCTACAGGGTGGTATATTTAATCCTTGTTCAGAACCGACTTTGTACTGTTACTGGGCTAGACCATGTGTCTGCCTCACCAGTCCATTCCCTGACTGTGGCTAATTGGTCAAAGTATAGACTCCTGAGGAACACTAGGCAAGTCAGATTTTTTCTTCAATAAATTAGAACTGAGACCAAATAACTTTACTCTGTCTATGCCACCTCTTAAGTGGAATAAGGTGCATAGTCACTTCTGTGAACAGAAAGTTCTGCAGAGAGAGAACAAAACAGACATGACTCCTAAATTTTTATCTCTGCTTGGACCTACTTCAATAAATTAGAACTGAGACCAAATAACTTTACTCTGTCTATGCCACCTCTTAAGTGGAATAAGGTGCATAGTCACTTCTGTGAACAGAAAGTTCTGCAGAGAGAGAACAAAACAGACATGACTCCTAAATTTTTATCTCTGCTTGGACCTCTCCTCTGAACTCCAGGCTTACATAGACAACTGTCTGTTTAACATCCTGATTTATTTCTAATATAACATGCTGCTGCTGCTAAATCACTTCAGTTCAGTTCAGTTCAGTCGCTCAGTCATGTCCGACTCTTTGTGAACCCTTTAATCGCAGCACACCAGGCCTCCCTGTCCATCACCAACTCCCAGAGTTCACTCAGACTCACGTCCATCAAGTCAGTGATGCCATCCAGCCATCTCATCCTCTGTCATCCCCTTCTCCTCCTGCCTCCATTCCTCCCAGCATCAGAGTCTTTTCCAATGAGTCAACTCTTTGCATGAGGTGGCCAAAGTACTGGAGTTTCAGCTTTAGCATCATTCCTTCCAAAGAAATCCCAGGGTTGATCTCCTTCAGAATGGGCTGGTTGAATCTCCTTGCAGTCCAAGGGACTCTCAAGAGTCTTCTCCAACACCACAGTTCAAAAGCATCAATTCTTCAGTGCTCAGCCTTCTTCACAGTCCAACTCTCACATCCATACATGACTACTGAAAAAACCACTTCAGTCGTGTCCAACTCTGTGCGACCCCGTAGACAGCAGCCCACCAGGCTTCCCCATCCCTGGGATTCTCCAGGCAAGAACACTGGAATGGGTTGCCATTTCCTTCTCCAATGCATGAAAGTGAAAAGTGAAAGCAAAGTTGCTCAGTCATGTCCGAATCTTAGCAACCCCATGGACTGCACCCTACTAGGCTCCTCCATCCATGGAATTTTCCAGGCAAGAGTACTGGAGTGGGTTGCCATTGCCTTCTCCAAATATAACATGTCTAAGCCTTAAATTCTAATCTTCCTTTCCAAAGTTTCTCCACCTGTTATTCCCCGTTTTACTTAATGTAACTATATACTTTTCTCTTTTATCTTATATCCATTGTCATCAGCAAATTCTATTGAATTTTTCTTTAAAACATACTCAGTCAGATCACATTTCACTGTCTTTACTGTTTATTTTCCTGGTTCAAGCTCCCATCATCCCATATGTGGGTCATTGCCACTGTCACCCAACAAGTGTTCTTACTTCCATCTTTCACCCTCTACAGTCTATTCTCATAAAAGCAGCCAGAATGATTCTTTAAAAATGCAAAATCCTGCAATTTCTCTAATCAAAACTTTGTGACATGTCCCCATTGTGTTCATTTTAGAGGTCTAAGTCATGTCAACTACCTAAAAAATCACCATTAGTACTTGCAAACCAAAAGCCTTAATTAAGATAACCAGGTACTCTGAAGGCCTCATCTGGGCCTAGTAGAACTTGGTTTTCACTAGCTTTTACTCTTTAAAGTGACTTTAGGCATATCTTCAAACTAATCAAATTCTAAGTTTGTGCTTCTGTAAAGTGAAAAAAAAAAGAAGAAGAAGAAGAGGGGACCAGCATCTGCTCTCCTACTTTCAAAACATTCTTTTGAGGATAAAAATCGGGGAAATATGCAAGAGTACTGCACATATATAAACGATTATCATTGAAAAGCAACAGACCTTGAACTTTGGTATTCAAATAATGGAAGAAATATAGCATCTAAAGAATACAGCTTTGGGACTTCCCTGGTGGTCTAGTGGTTAAGACTCTGTGCTTGTACTGCAGGGGGCATGGGTTCAATCCCTAGTTAGTGAATTAAAATCCCACATACCATGTGATATGGACCAAAAGAATTGCAGCTGTCAAGCATTGTGCTTTAGAAAGCATATGGATTTAGATTTCATCTTTATTAAAATTAAAATTTTTGAAATTTTCATTCAAAACATAAGTGAATTTGATGGGAAATCTGAAAGGTGGTTACAGTAAAGGATGAGGTGTAACCAGATTCACATGTTTAGAAAATGATACACAAAACGAGTGCCAGTTTGATACTTTCATATAAAAATACTGAATAAAAATACATACTAGAGTCTCCAAACAACTGTATTTTTTCCATGGACAGGCTGAAGGGAAAGATGACAATCAGAAGGGAGCTTTCTCTTTCTAATTAGAAACAAAATATGTAAAAAGTTTATGTATAGATTTTTATATACTGTGAATATTTTCCTCAAATGACTGAATTTAGGAGACAAGCAAGCTATAAATCTGTCCCCACTTCTGAGTTTTGATTCAGTAAGAACTATTCACAGGCGTTATATACAAACATCATAAACAACACAATAAGAAGATAAAAAGATAGTTGAGATGGCCATCAATTCCTATTTTCCTAATAAGATCACAAGGAAAAAGAATACTAACACACATAAAATGAGGTAGGCATTAACTTAAACTCTCATCATTGACTATTTTCCCATACCTATTCACTTCACACCTCTGTGTCTCTGCATCTAGAGATTATCACTTTGTAATGAGATAGCCTGACTGACAGCCAGTGCCTCCTCCTGCAAAGAGCAGAATTATATTGTTGTTCTTTTATAAGTCAGTATCAGTAGAGATTCATCTTTTCTTCAGTAACTCAGAAAATCCTGCCTTTCCTATTGATCCACTGCTAATGAACCAGGAGTTTTGAAGAGTTTTCTCTTCAGGAAAGAAGTTGGGACTCAGTCCTGGAATGCAGCTAGGCTCATCCCTACTGGACTTGGAAAACTCAACAATGCTCTGTCTTCATGTAGATGAGTGAATACGGTCATCTTCTGTGACACAGGGAAGAGGCTGACACAATTATATCTGGCATCCTTATTCTTAGTCCCCAGAAACCTTGATTTTCTCATTCTAATTTGGGGGGGTATCTTTTTCAGTCCACGTGCCATGTCATCATGGATCACTAAGAGGAAATAGTCAAGTGGATATGCCTGATTGGAATTGAGGACTTGTGGAAGGCACAGGAAAAGTCTTGAGAAGCAAGCAGATGGTAAAGGACCAGCTTCATGTGGCAGAGAATATTTGTCCTATCAGTAACAGGCAGCAACTAAAAGTTTCAAGTCATGTCTCATATTTCATTAAAAGAAAAAAAAAACACTTTAATGAATATGGCAGGTGAACTGGCTTCATGATGGAGAGAGTGGACAGAGCAACCCAATGAGGAAGCTGGAGCACTAATTCAGACTGGAAATAAGGAAAAATCTGAACTAGGACAAGCAAGTGAGGACTGGAGATGAGGGGAGATAATTGAGAAATATTGGACTAGATTTTATGTTACAGGTTGGAAAGACATATATTGTTGTTGTGTTAAATAATAGAGTTTAGAAAATTTCTTGGTCTAGGGCTAAAACCCAAACTTCTAATTAAGATCGTCCTTCTGGCATTTTAGAACTAATTTAACATCTAAGTCTAACATTTTCTCCTCCTCATCTNCTAAATATGTTGAGATATCAACATTGAAAAAAATTTAACAGTTTACATAATACAACTTCTTACTTTGAAATGGGAACACAGGACCCATTTCAGGACCCACTGTAAGAGGAATCTTACAGTTAGAGGTAGCAATAGAGCACAGAACTCTCTCATATGTTTTCTGTTTTTAGCAAATTCTTTATCCTCATTACTTGACTCAAATTGGTAAGAGTATGTATCTCAATATGATGCTTAACTCAAGAGCTCTTTTATTCTGGTGGGTCAGTAAGCATTGGAACTTATTGCTCAGTCAAATTCAATGATGAATAATATTCAATAAAACCTTCATAAATAACAAACTTGATTTTAGTCAAAATAGCAACAACTATTTATGTAATCAGCTAAATATGTCATCAGTTAAATATATTTAATCAGTTAAATATCAGTTTTGTGATCAGTTAAATATGAAGCTACAGGGTTCAGAAGCAACCCAATAAATATCATAACATGGACTCAAGTATTCAACTGTCAGTCTAACCCATAATTCCCACTTTCATCTTTTACGAGCTTGAGCTTATACTAAATGTATATTAAGCATTACTCCAACCTGTTTGAAACATGTTATATCATTTATGATTATGAACTCGTGCTCACAAGAATCTGTTTGCAGCCAGTTATGCTAGCTTGAGTGTTTTGGGAGATTATGGTAATAAAACTGATTGCGGGCTTATGTTCAGAGATGCTATGGTTCTTCCTTTATTCCTGGGCTTGAGTTTATGGATGGCTTACCATAACATCCCAAACAAACATTATATTTTATTCAATTAAGCATTACTCCAACCTGTTTGAAACATGTTATATCATTTATGATTATGAACTCGTGCTCACAAGAATCTGTTTGCAGCCAGTTATGCTAGCTTGAGTGTTTTGGGAGATTATGGTAATAAAACTGATTGCGGGCTTATGTTCAGAGATGCTATGGTTCTTCCTTTATTCCTGGGCTTGAGTTTATGGATGGGCTTACCATAATATCCCAAACAAACATTATATTTTATTCTCTTGTATTCAAAGCTATTTTTTAAACCTTTTTGGCTTTGTGCAATAATTTGTCTTTGTTAATTAAAAAAGCACAACTCAGCTGACAAACCCCACACACGCCATATTGTGCTTCAGATGAGTGCCCTTAGATGCCCTACCCTAACCCTACCAGTTAATAAATCTGCGTGATAGTATCTTTTGTCCTATATGTTGACAGAGGTGTCATGTCTCAAAATGGGCATCACTCTATGATTTTCTATAAGGCATGGCCCAATGAGACCAGACTATCCTCTACTAAATGTCAAATTGGGAATTCTTGTTCTGTATGACCAATTTCTCAAGGTATTTTGGAGACTCCCAATAAGCTAATGAATGCTGTTTTAAAAAAAGAAGAAGAAGATTTTAAGGTATCTAGAAAAGATCCTAACTTCAGCATAAATGTTTACCCTCCCACACAAGCTCCTTTCCATTACAGGACTGAAATATATATGAAAGTATGAATATATATTACTGTGGATGGATGGATAGACAGATAGAGACATGAATACATACACACATATAATCTGTTGACATGATGGGCTTCCCCAGTGATGGAAACTCAGAAAGAGTTATAATTGAATGGCACAAAATAGAATAATTTTGATGAAATGTTATGTAGGGATGTTGAGGGAAGATGAAAGTTGGCTTACAGATTCCTAACCAAGAAAGGTGTACAGAATTAAAGAACTTGATTAGAAAAATTCCTAGCAGAATACTGCTCATACACTGTAATTTAGAGTCCTGCTCAATGGAATACAAAAGGAATACCCAACTTATCATCAAGTTAGCTGAGATTAAATATTGTTAAGAAACAAAGGACCTAGTAGGATAACAGATGTAGGATAACAGATATACAAAAGAAAAGAAATTTGTTGTTGTTCAATCACTTAAATCATTGCCACCCCATGTTCTTAGCACTCCCTGTTCTTCACTATCTCCTTAAGTTTGCACAAACTCATGTCTATTGATTCAGTGATGCTATCTAACCGTCTCATCCTCTGCCGCCCCTTTCTTCTCCTACCCTCAATCTTTTCCAGCATCAGGGTCTTTTTCAATGAGTTGGCTCTTCACATTAGGTGGCCAAAATATTGGAACTTCAGCTTCAGCAGCAGCCAATCCAATGAATATTCAGGGTTGGTTTCCTTTAGGATTGACTGGTTGGATCTTCTTGCTGTCCAAAGGACTCTCAAGAGTCTTCTCCAGCACCATAGTTCAAAAGCAACAATTCTTCAGTGTTCAGCCTTTTTTATGACCCAATTCTCACATCTGTACATGACTACTGGAAAAACCATAACTTTAACTGTATAGACCTTTGTCTCAAAGTGATGTCTCTGCTTTTTAATACACTGTCTAGTTTTGTCATAGCTTTCCTTCCCAGGAGCAATCATCTTTTAATTTTATGGCTGCTATCACTGTCTGCAGTTATTTTTGAGCCCCAAAAAGTAAAATCTGTCACTGTTTCCACTTCTTCACCTTCTATTTGTCACGAAGTGATGGGACCAGATGCCATGATCTTAGTTTTTTGAATGTTGAGTTTCAAGCAAATTTTTTCACTTACTTCCTTGACCCTCATCAAGAAGCTCTTTAGTTCCCCTTCACTTTCTGCCATTAGAATGGTATCATCTGCATATCTGAGCTTGTTGATATTTCTCCCAGCAATCTTGATTCCAGCATGTGATTCATCCCTCTTGGCATTTCACATGATGTACTTTGCATAGAAGTTAAATAAACAGGGTGATCATATACAGCCTTAAGGTCCTCTTTCCCAATTCTGAACCAATTAGTTGTTCCATATATGATTCTAACGAAAGAATATCCAAAAATAAAAAGGGCTCCAGTGGGATGGTTGCCCCTGATGTAGTTTTTAATTGAAATCATGTGTCAAACTACTGTCTCAAAAATTAGAGAGATATACAGTCAGAGTCAAAGAATCATAAATTAACAGACACCTCCATGTGAACCAGTACCAGGATAGAAATACCTAAATTATACTTGGCAAATTGCTGGAGACTGCATGTGGACAAGTTTGAGAACTGGAACTCAAGGGCAGGGGCCTAATCTTAGTGGGGAACCTACACTTTTATGAGTTTTCCTCCAGGAGTCCTGTCAGGTTCTCACAGTAAAGACCAGAGAAATAATTCTCACTCTTTCCAGCATGGAGAGGAGATATATCACCAATCTGAAACACTCCAGAGAATTCAGCTCTTATTAACAAAATCTGCTCTCAAAAAAAGCCTATTTCTCCAGAGGTTAAATGACTGGGAATTTACCCAAGCCTCACCAACCTGGGGAAAAGGGAATACCCACCAGAAGCCCATCCTAGCCTTGTATATAGTGGGGGAGGGGGGAGGGAGAGGACCTAAACCTAGCCCCTACTAGACCTCCATGAAGGAGAAGGGAAATATCAATTTCGGTCCCCTCTAGCCTTCCTGCCAAAACCAAGAGGAGAGGGCACAAGAAATGACAAGCACTTAACCACTTGTGAAGGTCACAACCCAAGTATACAGGCTCACTAAAAGACTGAAATTCATCATAGAAATAGGACTATGTAAAGTTTTCTCTCTCTCTTCCTACCACTACATCAGTAAGGCTCCTGCATAAAAACAGAGGAATCCAACTGAAAGAACTGAACATTTAACCTTACTTAAGAACAAGTCTCTAGGGAACTCCAAAGACAATGGAGGAGATAAAAAGAATAATTCCAGAGGAAATTTTAGCCTGTGACACCAGCAGCCACAGCAATGGTAAGCACAATTATACTCCTAGCCAGATAAACATCAAACCTCACACTAAAAGAATATTTACTTCAGATATTTTTATACAGTACATAATGTTCAGGTTTCATTAAAAAAACGGGGAGGGGGCATATTGAAGGACAAAAACTATGTTTGAAGAGACAAGGGAAGCATCAGAACCTGACAGAGATATGTCAGAATGTTGGTATTATCAGACCAGAAATTTAAAGTAGTTGTATTTGATAGGCCCACAGATCTAATGGAAAAAGTGAACAACATTCAAGAACACATGGGTAATGTAAGCAGACAGATGGGAAGTCTAAAAAAAAATTCAAAAAGAAATATAAGAAATCAAAACATTGTAACAGGAACAAATATCTTTGATAGATTTTTTAATAGGCTGGGCACAACTGAAAAAAAAATCAGTGAGATTAAAGCTATATCAATAAAAACATCAAAAACTGGAAAAAGTGAAAGAAAAAAATAAATCCAGAATACCCACAAACTATGGGAGAATCACAAAGCATGTAACGTATGCTTAAGGGGGATTCTACAAGAAGAAGAAGAGAAATAAACAGAATAAATATTTGAAGCAATTGATTAGTGTGAATATCCCAAACTAATGTAGAAACCAAACCACAAATCCAGGAATTTCAGAGACCACTAAACATAAAAAGTGCTTTTAAAAAACCTATAATTAAGAAATAATATGCAAACTGAGGAAAATAAAAGACAAAGAAATTTTCATAGAAAAATTTTGAAGAAGCTAGGGAAAGCAAGCAAACAAACAAAAATAATAATAATAATAATTTGTAGAAGAGTACAGACAAGAAAAAACTTCCCAGAAAAATAAAATTTGAGGGAATTTGTTACCAGTAGACTTATTTTTGAAATGTTCACATTTTCATAGGAAACAATAATGAGAGTTTAAATCTCTCACAGTTAACTGACATAACAGGATTTAGAAAAGGCAGAGGAACCAGAGATCAAATTGCCAACGTCCATTGGATCACTGAAAAAGTGAGAGCATTCCAGAAAAACATCTACTTCTGCTTCATTAACTATGCCAAAGCCTTGACTGTGTGGATCACAAAACTCTATGGAAAATTCTTCAAGAGATGGGAACATCAGACCACCTGACCTGCCTCCTGAAAAACCTGTATGCAAGTCAAGAAGCAACGGTTAGAACTGGACGTGGAACAACAGACTGGTTCCAAATCAGGAAAGGAGTAACGCAAGGCTGTATATTGACACCCTGCTTATTTAACTTATATGCAGAATGTCATGAGAAATGCCAGGCTGGATGAAGCACAAGCTGGAATCAAGATTGCCAGGAGAAATATCAAGAACCTCAGATGACAACACCTTTATGGCAGAAAGTGAGGAAGAACTAAAAAGCCTCTTGATGAAGGTGAAAGAGGAGAGTGAAAAAATTGGCTTAAAGCTCAACATTCAGAAAACTAAGATCATGGCATCTGGTCTCATCACTTCATGGCAAAGAGATGGAAAAATAATGGAAACAGCAAAAGACTGTATTTTGGGGGACTCTAAAATCACTGCAAATGGTGATAGCAGCCATGAAATTAAAAGACACTTGCTCCTTGGAAGAAAAGCTATGACCAACCTAGAATGCATATTAAAAAGCAGAGACATTACTTTGCAAAAAAAAAAAAAA
>SJYX01002256.1:33902-67700 GCA_006410675.1 Oreotragus oreotragus
GAAGGCTGGGTGCTGAAGAACTGATGCTTTTGAACTGTGGTGTTGGAGAAGACTCTTGAGAGTCCCTTGCACTGTAAGGAGATCCAACTAGTCCATTCAGAAGGAGATCAGCCCTGGGATTTCTTTGGAAGGAATGATGCTAAAGCTGAAACTCCAGTACTTTGGCCACCTCATGCAAAGAGTTGACGCACTGGAAAAGACTGATGCTGGGAGGGATTGGGGGCAGGAGAAGGGGACGACAGAGGATGAGATGGCTGGATGGCATCACTGACTCAATGGACGTGAATCTGAGTGAACTCCGGGAGTTGGTGATGGACAGGGAGGCCTGGCGTGCTGCGATTCATGGGGTCGCAAAGAGTTGGACACGACTGAGCAACTGAACTGAACTGAAGCCATATCCAACTCATTTTCAACCCCATGAACTGTAGCCCATCAGGCTCCTCAGTCCATGAGATTTCACAGGCAAGAACTCTGCACTGGGTTGCCATTTCCTTCTCTGGGAGATCTTTCTGACAAAGGAACTGAAGCTGCATCTCCTGCATTGGCAGGCAGATCCTTTACCTCTGAGTTACCAGGGAAGCCCTTGGTCTTCATAGCTTTCCCTGCTTTCTAGCTTTTTCAGGAAACCTTCTCTTTTTATAATTTTTGCTTACTAACATCTTTCTACTCAGCTTAGTCCTTATCTTCTTTTATGTATTAATTTTTTAAGAACTGGTTTTCATCTCTGTTTAGATTTTGAGTTCACTGAGGGCCAAGGCTACGCCTTACATTTTCTCTTGCTCACTAATAATTTTGAGCAATAAGTTTTAAATAAGCCCAAAATAAGCAGTCAGTTAATTGATCAGCATGCTTGTACGTGATGTTTCCTCTTCGATATAAGGGCTTCCCTGGTGGCTCTGACAGTGAAAAGTCCATCTGTAATGCAGCAGACCCATGTTTGATTCCTGAATTGGACAGATCCCCTGGAGAAGGGAATGGCTGCCCACTCCAGAATTCCAAGGACAGGGGCACCAAGTGAGCTTGAATATAAAGGAGAAAATAAGCATATGAAAATGCCCTTTTCTGTATTCTCTGAAAATGAAGGTATCTCAGTCACATCCAACTCTTTGTGACCCCATGGACTATACAGTCCATGGAATTCTCCAGGCCAGAATAACTGGAATGGGTAGCCTTTCCCTTCAGGGGATCTTCCCAACCCAGGGATTGAACCCAGGTCTCCCACATTGCAGACAGATTCTTTACCAGCTGAGCCACAAGGGAAGCCATCTGTATTCTCTACTCTAATAATAATTTGAAAGATAGTGATTATGTCTTTGCTGGGTCTGAGACACAACCTAATTGTGACCTTTTGATATGGTCATGTTTCTGTGTCCCATAAAATACAATTGTGGAAATTCAAATAGCTTTGGTTTGAGCCATGAGCCAAAATTTAAAATGGATTTGGCTGAACTCTAGTAAATTGAAAATGTGTGTTTAGCACACAAGGAAACTTGGAAACTGGTTATAACATTATGTGATATCAAATTAACCTATTTGTAACTTACCAAATGTTTTTAAAGCTATCCAATACTCATTTTTAATTTAAAGTAACAACTGGGCATGGGATATGTCATGGAAATCCTATAAGTTGGCAAGTTTCTCCCATATCTTACCAAGAATAGCTCAATATATAGAGAAAAGCTGGGAAATAGACTAATAAAGTTTCCATACTTTAAACCGAGTAGCTGACAAGAGAGCCAAATAGCAGTGGCGATAACTATGGGAAATATTATTTCTGGCTCTGCTTCAGATGCTGCAGTTCACTGTTAAAGCAGAAATCTCTTTCTGGAGATTAGTTCAAACGAAAATAAACATGAGGGAAAGTGATATTTATTGCTAGGATAAATGGTTTTCCTTTTGCTGGTAATTTATATATACAACTTTTCTAAAAGAAAGAAGACAGTTCAAATCATACTATTTTAAACCATAGACTAGTGCGGTATTTCAGTCTTCTGAGTCACTGGAGATATTCCAGGATCTGAAGGTGAATTTGATAGCTTATAACAGAAGTGATCTGTAATGATGGACAATCAAATTTAGGAAATTTTTATATTTGCAGTTAAATCACCATATGTATTTTGAATTTACGGCTAATTTTAATGAACTGCAAGGATGAAAAATATACATAGTGATATGAATATTTGGTAGTATATGAACTTCTATGGCAAAATTTATGGCATCCATAATGTTAGGATATTCAAACTTCTGGGACCGTTCAACCTCTATTTCCAGCATTAAAAACATGACCCACATCATTTCCTTGTTATAATTGATATTGATCATTCATAACCTTCCTTCAATTCTCACTTAGCCATCTGTCTATATTCCAAACTACAATAAGCTTAGAGGCATACAAGTACTGAAAAAGAAGTCTTAAGTTAATTATTTAACTAGTGGCAGACATAGTTTGTCATTTTAAAAGAATAGGGAGCTTATAGATCATGTCTTAATCTTAACTCATTACAACAAAAACTACTAGCCTCCACTAAAAAGTAGTAGAGAAATAATTTCTAAAGTGTATTTAGACTTGTGTTCTTAATTACATGGGGTTCTTAAGTACCAAAGAATTTTTTAAATTATTTTTTAAATGAAATGAATGTGCACTTTTATGAATAAAATAAGCTAAGTAAAATAAAAATAAAAAATAATTTATGTATTATGTTGCTTTTCCTTTTAACGGTGACTTTTATAATATCTAGGCAGTGTTTGGGATTTTAGGAGTTAATGTAAAATCGTCTACTCAGGACTTTCTTTGCATTATTTTCCCGCTGCTGCTGCTGCTGCTAAGTTGTTTCAGTCATGTCCGACTCTGTGCGACCCCACAGACGGCAGCCCACCACGAGTTTATTATAACTTCGAACAGAAGAGGCTGGGAGTGAAAATTGACTGATCATCATCAGTCAATAAAAGGAAGATGATGAGTTCAGTTTGTGATGCTGAAAGTAGGGGTTGAATTGTTTCCAAAGTTTGAATATTCCAAAGTTAATGGGAGATGTCGTGAGTTTGGGTATAAAAGAGAGCTGAGACTAGGAGAAAGGGAGGAGCAGAGCCTAGAGAATCNGGAGTGAAAATTGACTGATCATCATCAGTCAATAAAAGGAAGATGATGAGTTCAGTTTGTGATGCTGAAAGTAGGGGTTGAATTGTTTCCAAAGTTTGAATATTCCAAAGTTAATGGGAGATGTCGTGAGTTTGGGTATAAAAGAGAGCTGAGACTAGGAGAAAGGGAGGAGCAGAGCCTAGAGAATCAATTCGGCTGTAAGTCAAAAATCAGAAATGTGATGCTAATTTTATCACATTGGCTGTGTACACGGCTCACTCCAAAAACCTGATATAGCCTTTGCTGTTGTTGTTCAGTCACTAGTGCATGTCCGACTCTTTGCCACCCCATGAACTGCAGCATACCAGGCTTCCCTCTCCTTCACTGTCTCCGGGAGCTTGCTCAAATTCATGTGCATTAAGTCAGTGATGTCATCCAACCATCTCATCCTCTATCATCCCCATATCCTGCTGGCTTCAACCTTCCCCATCATCAGGGTCTTTTCCAAGATTCTTCCCATCAGGTGGCCAAAGTATTGGAGTTTCAGCTTCAGCATCAGTCTTTCCAATGAATATTGAGGGTTGATTGCCTTTAAGACTCACTGGTTTGATCTCCTTGCAGTCCAAGAGATTCTCAAGAGTTTCCCCAACACAGTTCAAAAGCATCAGTTCTTAGATGCTCAATCTTCTTTTTGTCCAACACTCACATCCATAAAGGACTACTGAAAAAAACATAGCTTTGATCATATGGACTTTTCTCTGCAAAGTGATGTCTCTGCTTTTTAATATGTTGTGTAGTTTTTTCAGTTTTCTTTCAAGGGGCAAGCATCTTTTAATTTCATGACCGTAATCAAAGTCCTCAGTAATTTTGGAGCCCAAGAAAATAAATTCTGTCACTGTTTCCATTCTTTCCCCATCTATTTGCCATGAAGTGATGGGACTGGATACTATGGTATTAGTTTTATGAATGTTGAGTTTTAATCCAGTTTTCACTTTCCTCTTTCACTTTCATCAAGAGGCTCATTAGTTTTTCACTTTCTGCCATAAGGGAGGTGTCATCTGATATCTGAGGTTATTGATATTTCTCCCAGCAATCTTGATTCCAGCTAGTGCTTCATCCAACCCAGCATTTTACATGATGTACTCTTCATGTAAGTTAAATAAGCAGGGTGACAATATACAGTCTTGACTTACTCCTTTCGTGATTTGGAACCAGTCTGTTGTTCCACATCCAGTTCTAACTGTTGCTTCTTGACCTGCATACAGGTTTCTCAGGAGGCAGGTCAGGTGACCCAGTATTCCTATCTCTTTCAGAATTTTCCATTTTGTTGTGATTCACACAGTCAAAGGCTTTGGCATAGTCAATGAAGCAGAAGTAGATGTTTTTCTGGAACTCTCTCACTTTTTCAATGATCCAATTGATGTTGGCAATTTGATCTCTGGTTCCTCTGCCTTTTCTAAATCCAGCTTGGACATCTGAAAGTTCACAATTCACATACAGTTGAAGTCTAGATTGAAGGATTTTAAGCATTACCTTGCTAGCAACGTGAAATGAGGGCAATTGTGAGGAGTCTGCATATTCTTTAATATTGCCCCTCTTTGTGATTGGAATGAAAACTGACATTTTCCAGTCCTGTGGCCACTGCTCAGTTTTCCAAATTTCTGGCATATTGAGTGCAGCACTTTCACAGCATCATCTTTTAGGATTTGAACAGCTGGAATTCCATCACCTCCACTAGCTTTGTTTCTAGTGACCCACTTGACTTCACACTCCAGATGTCTGGCTCTAGGTGAATGATGACACCATTGTGGTTATCTGGGTCATGAAGATCCTTTTTTTGTATAGTTCTTCTGTATGTTCTTTTGTCACCTTGTCTTAATATCTTCTGCTTCTGTTAGGTCCATACCATTTCTGTCCTTTATTGAGCCCATCTTTGTATGAACTGTTCCCTTGGTATCTCTATTTTTCTTGAAGAGATCTCTAGTCTTTCCCATTTTATTGTTTTCCTTTATTTCTTTGCACTGGTCACTAAGGAATGCATTCTTATCTCTCCTTGCTATTCTTTGGGATTCTCCATTCAAAAAAGTGTATCTTTCCTTTTCTCCTTTGCCTTTAGCTTCTCTTCTTTTCTTGGCTATTTGTAAGGCCTCCTCAGACAACCATTTTGTCTTGTTGCATTTCCTTTTCTTGGTGTGGTTTTGATCACTGCCTCCTGTACAATGTTATGAACCTCCGTCCATAGTTCTTCAGGCACTCTGTCTTTCAGATCTAATTCCTTGAATCTATTTGTCACTTCCACAGTATAATCATATAGTATTTGATATAGGTCATCCTTGAATGGCCTAGTGGTTTTCCCTATCTTCTTCAATGTAATTCTATATTTGGCAATGAGGAGTTCATGATCTGAGGCACAGTCAGCTCCTGGTCTTGTTTTTCCTTACTATAAAGAGCTTCTCCATCTTTGGCTGCAAAGTCATCTCTTGTGCTGTTGGAAGAGGATGTTTGCTATGACCAGTACGATCTATTGCCAAAATGCTGTTACACTTTGCCCTGCTTCAATTTGTACTCCAGAGCCAAACTTGCCTGTTACTCCGGGTATCTCTTGACTTCCTGCATTTGCATTTCAGTCCTCTATGATGAAAAGGACATCTTTTTCTGGTGTTGGTTCTGGAAAGTCTTGTAGGGCTTCATAGAGCTGTTCATATTCAGCTTCTTCAGCATTAGTGGTTGTGGCATAGACTTGGACTACTCTGATATTGAATGGTTTGCCTTGGAAATAAATTGAGAGCATTCTTTCATTTTTGAGATTGCACCCAAGCACTGCATTCTGGATTCTTTTGTTGACTATGATGGCTACTCCATTTCTTCTAAGGAATTCTTGCCTGCAGTGGTAGATATAATGGTCACCTGAATTAAATTCACTCATTTATGTCCTTTTTAGTTCACTGATTCCTAACATGTCAACGTTAGGAATTGACACTCTGGTCATCTCCTGTTTGACCACTTCCAATTTACCTTGAGTCATGGACCTAACATTCCAGGTCCTTATGCATGCAATATTGTTCTTTATAGCATCAGACTTTACTTTCACCAAAGACACATCCACAACTGGGCATTGTCTCCAATTTGGTTCAGTCTCTTCATTACTTCTGGAAATATTTTTCTGCTCTTCTCCAGTAGCATAAAATGACCTGGGGAGTTCATCTTTCAGTGTCATATCTTTTTGTCTTATATCCTTAACTTATCTTTTAACAAATATTTATCCAGATTATTCTTGTATCTCAAAAGTGTAATTCAGGAAATAGAGACCTACACTGGTAGACAAACAGTTAATGTGTAGTGATGATTTTTAATGAGCATGGACATATAAATTTTCCTAGGTTACACATACACTAGTAAACCTAAATCCCCATCTGGTGAACTTACTTTTAAGCTCTTAAGGACATATTTTTATACTGACCACTTGATAAAGATTTACTTGGAAATGGAGGTGGTACATGGCTTAGACAGTGAAGAATATGCTTGAAATGCAGGAGACTTGGGTTCTATCCTTTGGTTTCAAAGATCCTTTGGAGAAGGGAATGGCTACCCACTCCAGTATTCTTGCCTGGAGAAGACCATGGACAGAGGACCCTCAGTTCAGTTCAGTTGTTCAGTTGTGTTCGACTCTTTGTGACCCCACGAATCAAAGCAGGCCAGGCCTCCCTGTTCATCACCAACTCCTGGGGTTCACTCAGACTCATGTCCATCGAGTCAGTGATGCCATCCAGCCATCTCATCCTCTGTTGTCCCCTTCTCCTCCTGCCGCCAATCCCTCCCAGCATCAGAGTCTTTTCCAATGAGTCAACTCTTCACATGAGGTGGCCAAAGTACTGGAGTTTCAGCTTTAGCATCATTCCTTCCAAGGAAATCGCAGGGCTCATCTCCTTCAGAATGGACTGGTTGGATCTCCTTGCAGTCCAAGGGACTCTCAAGAGTCTTCTCCAACACCACACTTCAAAAGCATCAATTCTTCGGCTCTCAGCCTTCTTTACAGTCCAACTTTCACATCCATACATGACCACTGGAAAAACCATAGCCTTGACTAGACGGACCTTAGTCAGCAAAGTAATGTCTCTGCTTTTGAATATACTATCTAGGTTGATCATAACTTTTCTTCTGAGGAGTAAGTGTCTTCTAATTTCATGGCTGCAATCACCATCTGCAGTGATTTGGGAGCCCCCAAATAAAGTCTGACACTGTTTCCACTGTTTCCCCATCTATTTCCCATGAAGTGATGGGACCGGATGCCATGATCTTCATTTTCTGAATGTTGAGCTTTAAGCCAACTTTTTCACTTTCATCAAGAGGCTTTTTAGTTCCTCTTTACTTTCTGCCATAAGGGTGGTGTCATCTGCATATCTGAGGTTATTGATATTTCTCCTGGCAATCTTGATTCCAGCTTGTGNACTTTTTCACTCTCCTCTTTCACTTTCATCAAGAGGCTTTTTAGCTCCTCTTCACTTTCTGCCATAAGGGTGGTGTCATCTGCATATCTGAGGTTATTGATATTTCTCCTGGCAATCTTGATTCCAGCTTGTGTTTCTTCCAGCCCAGTGTTTCTCATGATGTGCTCTGCATAGAAGTTAAATAAGCAGGGTGACAATATACAGCCTTGATGTACTCCTTTTCCTATTTGGAACCAGTCTGTTGTTCCATGTCCAGTTCTAACTGTTGCTTCCTGACGTGCATATAGGTTTCTCAAGAGGCAGGTCAGGTGGTCTGGTATTCCCATCTCTTGAAGAATTTTCCACAGTTTATTGTGGTCCACACAGTCAAAGGCTTTGGCATATCAAGCCTAGATAAATGTAATTCTCCATCTGCTTTGCGCCTATTACTTTGCAGTTGAAAGTAAGTGACAGAACGTGAAAAAAAGAAAAAGCACCCAGAACCATATCTATTGGTTTCTCTTTCACTTCGTAAGCACAAAACTTAAACAGACTTCAAGTTTCAAAATAAAAGAACTATTTTATTACCTTAATCAATTCATTTTTCTTGCTATCTATTTTCTACTTTCTGCATCTTCCTCTAACCATTATACCTCCTCCCCTATCTCACAATTAGCAAATGAAAACAGAAGCAACTGTTAGGGAAATCAAAATGGAGATAGTCCTGCTCAGGCTTCCGAGGTAGGGGAGAAGGCCTCTAGTCAAATTCTGACCTTGCCTGGACCTGGCCTGGACTACATGCCTGCCTGAAAGCACATTAATTGTTATCAGCAAGTCTTTAGATAAGAAAGGGAGTGGGTCTTGGGGTCTAAGAAGTCTTGTGACTCACAGGGTGAAACAAACAGCATTGTAAAAGTTAAAACAGAACCAGACCTGCATTTTTGTGTGCAAACCAATGATAATATCAGTTTACAGCCTGGGATTATAAACAGGAGCTCAGTTCAGTTCAGTTCAGTTCAATCGATCAGTCGTATCCGACTCTTTGCTACCCCATGAATTGCAACACGCCAGGCCTCCCTGTCCATCACCAACTCCCGGAGTTCACCCAAACTCACGTCCATCAAGTCAGTGATGCCCTCCAGCCATCTCATTCTCTGTCGTCCCCTTCTCCTCCTGCCCCCAATCCCTCCCAGCATCAGAGTCTTTTCCAGTGAGTCAACTCTTCACATGAGGTGGCCAAAGTACTGGAGTTTCAGCTTTAGCATCATTCCTTCCATTGAACACCCAGGACTGATCTCCTTTAGAATGGACTGGTTGGATCTCCTTTCAGTCCAAGGGACTCTCAAGAGTCTTCTCCAACACCACAGTTCAAAATCATCAGTTCTTTGGTGCTCAACTTTCTTCACAGTCTAACTCTCACATCCATACATGACTACTGGAAAAACCATAGCCTTGACTAGACAAACAGGAGCTCACAAAACTACAATTCAGATTATCTCCTGTGGGGTGAAAGCATCACCTGGGACCCTTTCCCAACTATGATTCAAGATTGCTGTTAACATGGGACTTTCCCCAGCTATTCAAATCTGGATGTAGGTTGTCAGTTCAATGCAGTGATGTATACACTGTTACTTCTCTCTGTTGTTAAAGGCAACCCACTCCAGTACTCTTGCCTGGAAAATCCCATGGGCACATTATTCTGGTAGGCTACAGTCTAAGGGGTCACAAAGAGTTACACGACTGAGTGACTTCACTTTCACTTTAATGACTGTATATTGAAATGAAGTCAAATAATTTTCTATAAAAATTGAAATTATTTATTTGTGTGTAATATGAGGTTTCTTTTGTTAACAAATCCTTTGACCCTAAAACAAATATAAAACTTTCAGTGAAACAGTAATCAGAAAAGGAATTTCACAAACTCCTACCACATCTACTCACTTATCCAAACAAGTCCTTGTGCTATTTTTACTTTGGTTTCCATAGATAACTGTTCATGTTCCTGCCAACTTGTCCCCTCATTCTCTGCCCTTCTAGATAAGTTTATTATTCCAGAAATTACCTCTTCTTTTTCATACATTATCTTACACTGCCTACAGGATCAGTCCCATCAACACAAACATGCTGTAATTCTTATCATGTTAGAATGAAACAAGAAACTCTCTTGATTCTATATTACTTTCCAACTACCTTTCTGTTTCCCTTTACTATAAAACTCCCTTAAATAGTAGAGTATAATTGATATTTCCACTTTATTTCCTTCCTTTCTTTGTTGAAGGTAATCTACTAAAACTTTGAACCTAAAACTTTGAACCTATTCTCAAGGCCACTAATTCTAACTCCAAGGATCAAACACTGTTCTCATCTTCCTTAACTTTTCAGCAACAATAGTTTGGATTTTTCTTGATGCAGACCCTGAGATAAGGGTTCAAATGAAAGTATTCATTTAGAAATTTCAAGGAACACTAATAAGTTAGTGGAAAGTGGTACAGGAAAGGAAATCCAGTCAATGAAGAGTAATTATTTAAACAGCCACCAATGAAATTTATTTCGTTGAGGAAACTCATAGAAACATTACAAACATTCACATAAGCATTATTTCCACTTATCAGTTTAGAGCTGGTTTGTACACTGACTCCCTCTAGTCATTGATTAAGGGCATTTGAGTAAGAGGATTGTATTAATTACTCATCATTTCTGGCTCCTGCTTGTGCAGAGTTGATTTTCCTTTGTTTTAGAAATAATTCTTAGATATGCAGATGTTGTTATCAATAGCTACAAGTTGGCAGGAACATTCGGAATAGGAAGGTCCAAATGATGTGAATGAGGCAGCAACAGCTTCTATTAAAGCACATACTCCTTCTTCCAATACTTCTTCAGTTGACTTTAGAAATAGCATAGATGGTTTTTCTCTTATCTTTCTGGGCTCACTTTGCAGTCTTCTCTACCTCTTTTCCTCATCCTTCACCACTAAATATTCTCCTTGTTAGCTACACACACTCCCAAAGTAATCTTATCCAGTATATGTTATTTCCAAAATAGATAACTTTAAGCTAGATTTTTTTTCCTTGAAATTCAAACTTATAAATCAAACCATCTAGTTGACATCACCATTAGTTTTCCAAGAAGCATCTCAAACATATTATGCCTAAGACCTAATCTCCCTGTAGTCTTCCTTATCTTAATGGAATTCCCTTTTTCCAAATTCCTCAAACCCATAGGAAACAAGTTTAAGTCCTTTCTCTCTCTCTCTCTCAAATTCATATACAATCCATCAGTAAATTCTATATAATCAGCATATGATATATATCTAGAATCCAATTACTTCTTACCACCTCCTTCATTAATAACCTGGTCCCATATTTTGTCATATGTTATTCAAATTCCTCAAACCCATAGGAAACAAGTTTAAGTCCTTTTTCTCTCTCTCTCTCAAATTCATATACAATCCATCAGTAAATTCTATATAATCAGCATATGATATATATCTAGAATCCAATTACTTCTTACCACCTCCTTCATTAATAACCTGGTCCCATATTTTGTCATATGTTATATGTCCCATATTTTTCAAATAACTCATTTGAAAAGACCCTGATGCTGGGAAAGATTGAAGGTGTGAGTAGAATGGGATGACAGAGGATGAGATGATTGGATGGTCTCACCAACTCAATGGACAACTCTTGAGCAAACTTCAAAAGATGGTGAAAGACAGGGAAACCTGGCATGCTGTAGTCCATGGACATGACTAAGCAACTGAACAACAATAACAAAAGAAAACCAGATGAAAAGGAAACGTACAATCCTGTTTGAATCTCTTCATTTTTTTTACATAATTTTTTTTAGCGGAAGTTCTCTTTTATGAAAAAAACAGATCTAACCAAAATACAAGATGTGAATGTTTGCAAACATTTTATGAATTTTTCATTGAATTTATATTTTTTTATAAATTGGGAAGAAAAATATAAGCAGATGACAAGCTTTATCACCTGTAATTATATAAGTAGAAATGTTTTAAATGAAATTCCTAGGGCTTTAATCTTCTGTTCATTACTGCTTCATAAATTTTTCAATTTCTGAGTATTGTGAATATCATGCTTTGGTATGTGATGAACATGTACTTCCTATTCCTTGGATTTTTTTCGTCACTTATACTACTTTGCAAACAATGTTGGCTAGAGTTAAATTAACAGAGGGCAATATGACAAAATTAAATAATAGTTCCTTCTCTCTTTAAATTGTCCAATTCTTTTTTCTTTGTGTTTCACACATGTGATATCTTGTTCATGACTACAAACATGGGAATGTTTTAGTTTGGTACTTATCATCTCTTCCACATGAACTCTGATATCTACTCTCTGTATGTTCCAGTCCCCCAGACACATACCAGAACAATGTGTTTTCTATCTTGTTAACTTCTGCAGGCCATTTAATGCCTATGTTAAACCTCAGATGTGTATTGGCCTGCTTCACTTCTTTTGATGTTTCATATTAAAAACACTGATTTCACATATTAAAAACTAAAGGAACACATTCACATCTTTCTTTTTCTATTACCATGTTCTCTTAACATCCACACCAATGTGTCTTCTTCCTTTATAGTACTTTGCTTAATTTCATTCTTTTTTTTTTTTTTTCTGTTAAACTAATGCCTGACTATGATGGTCTATGAAAGAGCTGCCCTTCCTTATTTTATGCTTACTTGTATGCTAAGTCACTTCAGTAATGTCCAACTCTATGTGACTTATGGACTGCAGACTTCCAGGCTCCTCTGTCATGGGATTCTACAGGCAGGAATATTGGAGTGGGTTGCCATACCCTTCTCCAGGGGAACTTCCTGACCCAGAGAATGAACCCAAATCTGCATTGGCAGGTAGGTTCTTTACCATAAGTCTGCTCGATTTTGTTAACTGGAAGTAAAGTGGAACATTAACACAATTTTCAAAATAAATACCTTAAAATATACAGATTTTTCTTTTTAAAAAGTAGTGTTTAAGGAACTTGGTTCAAAATCTATCAAAGTATTTCTTGGACAAACTCTATCATTACTAAAAAATTGATGTAAATATAGTTAACCATTTGCTGGCTTTCAAGTATGCTTAGTATATCTGGAAGATGAAAGACAGAGTATCACTGAAAAAAACGATTCAACAGAGCAATAAGATACACTTCATGAAGACTCTTAAAAGAGTATCTTCATTTTTAAAACAGAAAAGAAAAGGAATATCTTCTAGCAGGAAACTGTGTGTTAATGGAGAATCTGCTGCTAATTCTCATATATATGTAGAATATGAGAAAAACTCTATTTCTGCGATCACTCAGTAGTCATATAAGTTATGAATAAACACCAAAGAGTAGTTCATAATCACTGAAAGGAGAAAATTAAAAAATTAATCCCACTTCTCTATATATATTATTTACTTTGCAATACTTATAACACATTCAAAATGGACCAAACACTTTCATAATACTGTATTTTAAAATTCTTATAAAACAGCTCCATGAAATTGGTACTTTTGTTGTTCTCATTTTACAAAGAGGGAACTAAGTTACAAAATGTTTAAGTAACTTTCCGAAGACCACAAAGCTTAACCACTCTGTCATAAAGGTTCTTGCATAACCTCTTTCTATGTCTATTCTTGCTCTTTTATTAAAGTACGTCTATTCTGTCTTTAGGGCTTCCCCGGTGATGCTAGTGCTAAAGAACCTGCTTGCCGATCCAAGAGACATAAGAGACACAGGTTCAATCCCTGAGTCAGAAAGATCCCCTTGAAAAAGGCGTGGCAACCCACTGCAGTATTCTTGCCTGGAGAATCCCATAGATAGAGGAGACTGGCAGGCTAAAGTCCATGGGGTCACAAAAAGTTGGACACAACACATGCAGCACTTTTCTGTCTTTATCAAGTTCTTCCATGATTACATCATCTGCTGCAAATTTAATAAAATTCAGAAACTTTATCAACATCTCCCAAATAAACACATCACAAAAGTTGACATATGGATAGCCAATAAGCACATGAAAAAGTGTTCAAAATCACTCAGTTCAATTCAGTTCAGTTGCTCAGTCATGTCCGACTCTGCAGTCCATGGACTGCAACATGCCAGGCCTCCCTGTGCATTACCAACTCCCGGAATTTACCCAAACTAATGCCCACTGAGTCAGTGATGCCATCCAACCATCTTATCATCTGTAGTCCCCTTCTCCTCCTGCCCTCAGTCTTTCCCAACACCAGGGTCTTCTCATCAGGGTCAAATGAGTCAACTTTTTGCAAGAGGTGGCCAAAGTACTGGAGTTTCAGCTTCAACATCAGTTCTTCCAGTGAATACCCAGGACTGATCTCCTTTAGAATGCACTGGTTGGATCTCCTAGTAGTCCAAGGGACTCTTAAGAGTCTTTTCCAACACCACAGTTCAAAGGCATCAATTCTTTGGTGCTCAGCTTTCTTTACAGTCCAACTCTCACATCTATATATGACTATTGGAAGAACCACACCTTTGACTAGACAGACCTTTGTTGACAAAGCAATGTCTCAGCTTTTGAACATGTTGTCTAGGTTGGTAAAAACTTTCCTCCAAGGAGTAAGCATCTTTTTATTTCATGGCTGCAGTTATTATCTGCAGTGATTTGGGAGCCCCAAAAAATAAAGTCTGACACTGTTTCCACTGTTTCCCCATCTATTTCCCATGAAGTGATGGGACCAGATGCCATGATGTTTGTTTTCTGAATGTTGAGTTAAAGTCAACTTTTTCACTCTCTTCTTTCACTTTCATTAAGAGGCTCTTTAGTTCTTCTTCACTTTCTGCCATAAGGGTAGTATCATCTTCATATCTGAGGTTATTGATATTTCTTCCAGCAATTTTGATTCCAGCTTGTGCTTCATTTAGCCAGCATTTCTCAGGATGTACTCTGCATATAAGTTAAATAAGCAAGGTGACAATATACAGCCTTGATGTACTCCTTTTCCTGTTTGGAACCAGTCTGTTGTTCCATGTGTAGTTCTAACTGTTGCTTTCTGACCTGCATACAGATTTCTCAAGAGGAAGATCAGGTAGTCTGGGATTCCCATCTCTTTCAGAATTTTCCAGTTGATTGTGATCCACACAGTCAAAGGCTTTGGCATAGTCAATAAAGCAGAAATAGATGTTTTTTCCTGGAACTCTCTTGTTTCTTCAATGATCCAGCAGATGTTGGCAATTTGATCTCTGGTTCCTCTGCCTTTTCTAAAATCAGCTTGAACATCTGCAAGTTCACAGTCTCTGTATTGCTGAAGCCTAGCTTGGAGAATTTTAAGAATTAATTTAATAGCGTGTGAGACAAGTGCAATAGTGTGGTAGTTTAAGCATTCTTTGGAGTCTTTCATTGGAATGAAAACTGACCTTTTCCAGTCCTGTGGCCACTGTTGAGTTTTCCAAATTTTGCTGGCATATTGAGTGCAGTACTTTCACAGCATCATCTTTCAGGATTTGAAATAGCTCAACTGGAATTCCATCACCTCACCTAACTTTGTTCATAGGGATTTTTCCTAAGGCCCACTTGACTTCACATTCCAGGATGCCTGGCTCTAGGTGAGTGATCACATCATCATGATTATCTGGGTCATGAAGATCTTTTTTGTACAATTCTATGTATTTTTGCCATCTCTTCTTAATATCTTCTGCTTCTGTTATGTCCATACCATTTCTGTCCTTTATTGAGCCCATTATTACATGAAATGTTCCCTTGGTATCTCTAATTTTCTTGAAGAGATCTCTAGTCTTTCCCATTCTGTTCTTTTCCTCTATTTCTTTTAGAAAATAGCCTTGAAGCAAGAACCTGACCAATGCAAACATATTAAAACTAAGGGAGTTATAACATAAAAGATAGAAGAAAATACATGTAATTAGTATGTGAAATAAGATGGACACCATAGTTTTAAAATAATGGGAAAATAACCAAAACCTGTTTAACAGAAGCTGAGAGACCACACATGAAAAAATGTCCATCTGCTTAGTAATAGGGAATAATAAGGCAACATGTCAAGCAGATTATATTTCACTCTAAGGACAAAAATTAGTTAACTAAATAATCCCAAGTGTTGATGACAATAGATGACAAATATATAAATTAGGCATGAATAGAGGAAGCATCAATTGATGCACTCCACTGCCATTTCCTGTAAATCTGAACTTGATCACCATCATTTGTCCTCCAGTGTCCAAGGAATTTACGTGTATTTCTACTTGGAGACTGATACAAGAATATAGAAAATATATTTTCAATGAGATTAAAAATGAAACTAGGGGGAATTCACGGCTAGTCTAGTGGTTAGGGATCCACATTTTCACTGCCAAGAGCCCTGGGAACTAAGATCCCACAAGCCACTCAACATGGCCAAAAAGAATACATAAATAAGTAAACTGGAAAAAGCCCAAACCCCACAACCACTGCAATGGATGAGTACCTTGACTGGCCCACAGTTTCAGACACTAGGTGTGTATCAAACATCTGCTGCTAAAAGCAACCAAAAAACATTTTGAATGTAATATTTAACATTTATTGAAAGGTCAAAGCAGACAAAACTAAAACAACACCGTATAGTGAAAAGAACAGATGGTAAAGGTATGACTGAAGAATCAACAGAGATCCCCTATGGGCAGCATGGAGATGAGCTGGGGAGCAGAACATCAAGAGACTAAAAACTGCCCACTTATGAATCTTCACGTTTACAAAGATGTTTATACTCTTACTATTGCTGCTGCTGTTGCTGCTAAGTCGCTTCAGTCGTGTCCGACTCTGTGCGACCCCATAGACGGCAGCCCACCAGGCTCCCCCATCCCTGGGATTCTCCAGGCAAGAACACTGGAGCGGGTTGCCATTTCCTTCTCCAACGCATGAAAGTGAAAGTGAAGTCGCTCAGTGGTGTCCGACTCTTCACGACCCCGTGGACTGCAGCCCACCAGGCTCCTCCACCCATGGGATTTTCCAGGCAAGAGTACTGGAGTGGGGTGCCATTGCCTTCTCCAATAAAGCATTCTGTACATTCTTTTTTGGAATATATGTGATGATTAAAAAAAAAAAGGAATTAATGAAGTTTGGAAAAGAATGTAATTTTACTGTTTGCCCTGTGATGTGGCAATCTGAGTTTTAACTCAGATTCTGGCAGCACAAACTGCTAACAAGACAGAGGTCTATTTTGAAAGAATTGGTTACATAATCTCACTCTTGCATTTACTTTTTAAAAATAAAGGGTGGGGCTTCCCTGGTGGCTCAGTAAAGAATCTGCCTTCAAGTGCAGGAGACACAGATCCCTAATCTGGGAAGATCCCACATGCTGCAGAGCAACCAAGCCTGTGTGCCACAACTATTAAGCTGATGCTCTAGAACCCACGTACTGCAGCTACTGAAGCCTATATGCCCTGGAGCCCACACTCCACAAGAGAAGCCACACTACAACGAGAGTGTGCGCACTGCCAATGAAGAGTAGTTCCCCTCTCACCTTAACTAGAGAAAGCCCGCAGGCAGCAAGAAGAGCTAGCTCAGTCAAAAACAGATGATCTGTGTATTTAATAAACAAATATAAAAGGTGACATGAACTGGTAAGGAATGATGTGAAGGACTTTTCAATAGAATAATTAAGTAGTGTTACAGTATAAAAACCACATTCCTTCTTCTGTAAGTCTTACAGTCTCCTGCACAAGGATGTGGCCCACATCTAAGATTTGGCTCAGACGTCTAGACTGATGACAACGTGTACTCTATGGCAAGAGCATATGACGCTTTTTATTTTTATAATGGAGGTGTCTGGGGAGGGGAAGGTGGGCTTGTCAAGCATGGGAAATGCCTTCAGAGAGCAAGATAAGGCACCTGACCTGTTTTTTTTTTTAATTGAGATTAGAGGGTAGGCCAGGGTGAGAGTGTGCATACTCCGGGGCAGAAACTACCATGGACTTGCTTGCCAGCACCAAAGGCAGGAACCCTCAGGTTTTCTTAGTATTTGGTCAGATGTGGGGCACCAAGTGGAATAAGGAGGGATAAAAGTACAAAGCTGTCAGCAGACGAGGATGGACATGTACACACTGCTATATTTAAAATGGAAAACCGACAAGGACCTACTGTATAGCACAGGAAAACTCTGCTCGATGTTCTGTGTGTGGCAGCCTGGATGGGAGGGGAGCCTGGGTGAGAACAGATACATATATGTGTATGGCTGAGTCTCTTTGCTGTTCACCTGAAACTATCACAACAGTGTTTGTTAATCAGCTATACTCNAAACTCTGCTCGATGTTCTGTGTGTGGCAGCCTGGATGGGAGGGGAGCCTGGGTGAGAACAGATACATATATGTGTATGGCTGAGTCTCTTTGCTGTTCACCTGAAACTATCACAACAGTGTTTGTTAATCAGCTATACTCCAATATAAAATAAAATGTTAAAAAAAATTGAGGTCAGAGACTTCCGGTTCCTGTTCGGTTGTGTAAGGAGTTTAGAAGCTAGCATTAGCATCCGACTGTAAGCATCCACAAGATAATAATCAACTAAATACGAACAACTCTTCTTAGACCCGGAACCATCAGAGAATTTAGGTAATGGGGACACTGCTGTCTCCAAAATCAGCGAGACAAAAAGCAGCCATTTAAAAATATGCCCAGGGTATTCCTGCTCTCCAAATGTCGGAGTGGAGGATAAAAGAGTTTGTGACAGCGACAGGCCTTTTCCCCCTCCTTACATCAAACACGTGGCATCTCTTAACACTAGCGCCAACTTTATGTCATCAAAATATCTGTCCACCCATTCACGTCAATACTAACGCTCCCTGGAGTTAGCGTTAGACTTCACAGATTGAACACTCACTGCCACAAGACTGTCCCCATTTAAGCTGCTGGCCACATACAAGGCGCCTGGGCTACTGACATTTCTACCCAGCTGCCTGTACATTCACAGTTCCCCTTGACACTCCCTCGGGTTTGCTAATTTACTGGAATAATTCTGAGAACTCAGGAGGACACTTGGCTTACTATAGTTGGTTTATGATAAAGGATACAACTCAGGAACAGCCAAATTTGGAAGAGATGCACAGGGAAAAATGTGGAACATAGGATGAGGGGGTGGGGTCAAGGAAACAAAAGCAAAAGTTAACTAATGGGACCTAATCAAACTTAACATTGACAAACCATTGAGAAAATGAAAAGACAACGTATTGAATTAGAAAGATATCTGCAAATGNGAACTGAACTGAACTGACCTGGGGAGTTCATCTTTCAGTGTCCTATGTTTTTGCCTTTTCATACTGTTCATGGGGGTCTCAAGGCAAGAATACTGAAGTGGTTTGCCATTCCCTTCTCCAATGGACCACATTTTGTCAGAACTCTCCACCATGACCCATCTGTCTTGCATAGCCCTACACAGCATGCTTAGTTTCATCAAGTTAGACAAGGCTGTGGTCCATGTGATCAGACTGGGTAGTTGTCTGTGACTGTGGTTTCAGTCCATCTTCCCTTGATGCCCTCTCTCAGTACCTACTGTCTTACTTGGGTTTCTCTTACCTTGGACGTGGGGTATCTCTTCACGGTTGCCCCAGCAAAGCTCAGCCACTGATCCTTACTTTGGACGTGGGGTATCTCCTCTTGACTGCCACTCCTGACCTTTGACATGGGGTAGATCCTCTCAGTCGCGGCTCCTGACCTTGGATGTGGGGTATCTCATCTTGGCCGCTCTCCATGTCAGCACCGTGCAGCCTCCGCTCGCCAGTATCAATGAAATTAAAATTCTGTTGAGGAGACACTTTCACTAGGAAGGCTAAAATCAAAACAGATGACAATATCAAATTTTGTTGGACAACTCATATAAACTAGACCATTCATATAAAACTGGTCCATGTGTAAAATGCTTTCAGTTACATTGCAGAAGTGTTTGGTGGTTTTTTAGTAAAGTTAAACCTAAGCCAATCTCACAATATTTCAGTGAAACTATCCCCTGGTATACTCTCCCAGGTACCCTGCCCACTCATGGATAACTGCTAGGAAAAGTGACCCTGCTCTGCCTCAGCCCTTCCTTCACTTTGTGTGTTACAAACTGAAGGGTTTTAGAGCAATTTCCAGTTTTCAGAGTATTTTACTGAACTTGTTAACAAGTTCCAGTTCCAGTCAAGGAGGAATAAACAACTCCACTGTTTCTCTCCAACTGACTATAACTAAAAACAGCAGAAGTAAACAGTTGAGGGAATAAGGGAAGGAAACTATTAATAGATCCTGAATGCCATTGAACTGATAGTGAATTTAACATAGATTTTTCCACCAGTATCCCATATTCTGGACTTAGAAACAGCATCAAACCTGAACCTGTGTGCTAAATATGAACAGAAAATGTGCCAAGAGACAATATATATTCTGGCGCACACTGTAAGAAAGGAGTCTTCAATGGGTCAGAGACAGTGTGGGGAATATCATGGGGTTTTTCATTTGTTTTTGCAATTCTCCCTTCCTCTAGTTTCCAGGAAATCCTGTAGCTGTAGTGGTGTTGCTGACAGCAATAGTGGGCAGGTGTCTAAAGTCTAAGGGAGAGAATCTTTCTCACTGACCAGAGAAAGTGTTCTTCTAAGAGCATGGGGGGAATCCTGTTATGCTTCTTTCTCTCCCTCCAACTTCTCCACTCCTGTACCATTTTCTCTTTTCTGTCTCCTTACTGCTTAGCCCCAGAAACAGACATAATCACACCAGATGCATGTAAAAGCAGGGAAACTAAAACCTAAGATTTCCAGAGAAATGTGTTAGAGAAATCACAGGGTTGGAAGTTCAAGAAAGTGATTCCATAAAGTTGTGTATGAACTCCTGGTTCACCACTAAGCTGAGCAAGTATAGATCTGACTGGGCTAAAACTGTCACAAAAACAAGTGACATTCTCCATAGGAGTAAGTAAGACCTAGTGTCCTATAGGCAGGGAGGCCTGGTGTGCTACATCCCAAGGGGTCGCAAAAGAGTCGGACGACTGGGTGACTGAGCAAAAACAGTGTCATATAACATAATATTAAATTATAAAGATACAAAGATACAACTTAAAATAACCTGACAGATATTACTGAAAGTTTTTAACTTCTCACATTTAAAATAATCAATACATGCCAAACTTAAGATGACATCAATTTTGGAATTAACAAAGCAAAATTTTAAATCAGCTGTTAAAACCATGCTGTAAGAAAAAACTTGCAAAAAATTACTTTCAAAGCAAATGGTTTTCACTGTTGATCTCTACCAAACATCTAAAGAAAAAATGATAACAATTCTGAACAATTTTGCCAGCAAAANTTCTCACATTTAAAATAATCAATACATGCCAAACTTAAGATGACATCAATTTTGGAATTAACAAAGCAAAATTTTAAATCAGCTGTTAAAACCATGCTGTAAGAAAAAACTTGCAAAAAATTACTTTCAAAGCAAATGGTTTTCACTGTTGATCTCTACCAAACATCTAAAGAAAAAATGATAACAATTCTGAACAATTTTGCCAGCAAAATAGAAGAGGATAGATTGCATCCCAACTCATTATATGTAGCCAGCATTACCAACAAAATAGACCAGAACAGAAAAGGAAACTTAACTACTAGCCAATAATCCTTATGGATATTTATCTACAAAAGTTACCAAGAAAATATTAACATATCAAATTCAGCAATAAATTTAAAAAATACTTCATCATGACCAAGTGGTTTTTATCACAAGAATGCAAGGTTAGTTCAATACTGAATATCAATTTTTATAATCCATTATATTAACAGATTAAAGAAAATAAACTATGCAGTTATATTAACCAGTGCAGAGAAAAATCTGACAAAATTTAACATCTATTCATAATTTCTAAAAAACTCTCAAAAATGAGGAATAGAATCATATTTCTTTAGCCTTATGAAAGAAATTTTAAAACAAAAATAAAACAAGACATACATCACAAAAATTATTTGTAATGGTAAAGAATAATTGCTTTTACCTTAAAATCAGGCAAAGGGTAAGAATATCATTCTCATCACTCCTATCCAACTTTTTATTGGAAATTCTAGCCAGTGCAGTAAGAAAAATGAAAATGAATATAATTCAGAAAAAAAAAAAAGGAAATAGAACTACTCCTATTGGTTGATAACATGATTATCTATGCAAAAACTCCACAAAATGAAAAATAAATTCCTATAACTACTAAGTTTAGCAAGTTCATAGGAGGATGAAAGACTAACGTTAAAAAAATGAAAATTTATGCTCACACAAAAACCTGTACCTGAATATTTATAGCAACCCTGTTAATATTATCCTGATAGTTAAAATGTCTTTCAAAGTATGAGTGAAAAACAAACCGGTACAGCTATACAATGATGTTACAGCTATAGAGTGAAATACTATTAGGCAATAAAGAGGAATATTTATAGTTGCACACAACAAGGATGAATCTCAAAAGCAGTATGGTGAGTGAAAGAAGCCAGTCTCAAAAGATTATGAAAGTGAAAGTGAAGTCATGTCCGACTCTTTGAGATCCCATGGACTGTAACTTACCAGGCTCCTCCATCTATGGGATTTTCCCAGCAAGAATACTGGAGCAGGTTGCTATTTCCTTCTCCAGATCTTCCCAACCCAGGAATTGAACTTAGGTCTCCGCATTGTTTATTTCAGTTCAGTTCAGTCACTCAGTCGTGTCCAACTCTTTGCGACCCCATGATTCGCAGCATGCCAGGCCTCCCTGTCCATCACCAACTCCCGGAGTTCACTCAAACTCATGTCCATTGAGTTAGTGATGCCATCCAGCCATCTCATCCTCTGTTGTCTCTTTCTCCTCCTGCCCCCAATCCCTCCCAGCATCAAGGTCTTTTCCAATGAGTCAACTCTTCCCATTAGGTGGCCAAAATACTGGAGTTTCAGCTTTAGCATCAGTCCTTCCAAAGAACACCCAGGACTAATCTTTAGAATGGACTGGTTGGATCTCCTTGCAGTCCAAGGGACTCTAAAGAGTCTTCTCCAACACCAAAGTTCAAAATCAATTCTTTGGCACTCAGCTTTCTTCACAGTCTAACTCTCACATCCATACATGATCACTGGAAAAACCATAGCCTTGACTAGATGGACTTTGTTGGCAAAATAATGCCTCTGCTTTTCAATATTCTCTCTAGGTTGGTCATTATTTCCTTCCAACAAGTAAGCGTCTTTTAATTTCATGGCTGCAGTCACCATCTGCAGTGATTTTGGAGCCCCAAAAAAACAAAATCTGACACTATTTCCACTATTTCCCCATCTATTTCCCATGAAGTGATGGGACCAGATGCCATAATCTTAGTTTTCTGAATGTTGATCTTTAAGCCAACTTTTTCACTCTCCTCTTTCACTTTCATCAAGAAGCTTTTTGGTTCCTCTTCACTTTCTGCCATAAGGGTGATATCATCTACATATCTGCTGCTGCTGCTAAGTCACTTCAGTCGTGTCCGACTCTGTGTAACCCATAGACGGCAGTCCACCAGGCTCCCCCATCCCTGGGATTCTCCAGGCAAGAATACTGGAGTGGGTTGCCATTTCCTTCTCCAATCTACATATCTGAGGTTGTTGATATTTCTCCTGGCAATCTTGATTCCAGCTTGTATTTCTTCCAGTCCAGTGTTTCTCATGATGTACTCTGCATATAAATTAAATAAGCAGGGTGACAATATACAGCCTTGACGTACTCCTTTTCCTATTTGGAACCAGTCTGTTGTTCCATGGCCAGTTCTAACTGATGCTTCCTGACCTGCTTATTTTACCGTCTGAGCTACCAGGGAAGTCTCAAAAGATCATAAACTAAATAATTACATTTGTATGACATCTGTAAAAGGCAAAACCACAAGAATAGAGAATATCAGTGGTTTCCAGAGGTTAGAAAAGAGGGAAGTGCTTGACAAAATGTAGGCATTGCAAAAAGTTTTTGGAGCAAAGGAACTATTCTTTATCCTGAATGCTGTGGTGATCACACAAATCTATATACATGTGGACATTCATAGAACTGTACACAGAAAAGCAAAAAGTTAATATATGTATATAAACTTTCAAATAATTTTAAAGCAAATTATACATCTAACCTATGACCCAACAATTTCACTCAGAAGTATTTACAAAGATAAATGAAAACATGTGCCCACAAAAGGCTTGCATGTAATTCCCTTATTCATAGTAACCAGAAATTGGAAACAGCCCAAATACACTATAATAGAATGAATAAACAAGTTGTGGTGCTTTTACATAATGAAGTACTACTCTGAAGTAAAAAGGAGCAACACAAATGAATCTTAAAAATATTATTTTCAGTAAGAGGAGCTAAATACAAAGTAGAACATATACATGCTATATTATTCCACTTATAAGAATTCCAAAGACAAGTACATACACATATGTATGTATATATATATTTTTTTCTTTTTAAACCATACTCCATTACCTATATACACATATTGATATTGGAAATCAAAACACTGCCTATGGACATCAGGGAGGAGTCTGGAGTTAATTAATTAAAAGAAGATTGAGGAAGCTTTCAGCATTGATAGCTATGTTCTATATCTTGTTTGGGTTATGGTTACATAGGTGTATATAATTCTGAAAATCCGTCAGACTGAACATGTGAAGTATAATTCAGTATAAAATAAAATAACACATAAATTTTGAAATTAAACTGGAGTACCATAATTATTTCATTCCCACAATGACCACAAGCATAAAATGGAGCACCTGTAGGGGAAGGGGATCAAAAGGTCAGCCTTAGACATGAATTCCCTGCAAAGTCATTCATTCTCAAATGTAGCTTACCAGAGTAAAATCACCCTTGATTAGTTTCAACATCTTGCACTAGTAAGAGCTGAATTGTATTTTAGACATCTGATGGTACCTTCTAAGTTATGTCTCTGATAAAGATAAACATCTCTCACTTTATTGGCTTTAAAAGGGCAATTCTGTCTGGATTCTAAACAAAATATTTCCTTTTTTCCCCTCCTAAATTTAAGGTTATAAAAAGTTTACATCCTTAGGCATGAGGTTTTCATTTCCTTTATGTTACCACAGTTTCTCCAGGTACTTTTAATTCCTTGGTTCACAAAGGAAATGAAAATTATTTGGAAATAATAAATCTTCGTAATGGCAGTGCTTTCAGTAAATGGACACCTGCTCCATAGTACCACTACCCTGTTTGCTCCCAGTGGTTTTAACTTGCCAGTGGAGTCAATGCAGACCTGGCACCCCTAGTAATCAGGCTTCCTCAATACCGCTTCTCTTGCCCATCAGAAACCTCCCTGAACTATGTAAATTTCTGGTAAGACAAACATGTAGAAGAGAAAATTCAAAGAAGAGCAAAGATAAGTTACAGAAAAAATTAATATAACAAATAAATATGAAATCTATTTGGGGGAAAAACTATAGAGGGCATCTTAAAAACTGGTCCTCATGTATCTGAGTTTAAAAAAAAAGATGTGCTTTCTGCAAAAACTTGGATGGCATCAATTTTAAATTTGAAACTTGAGTGTCATGAAAGGATTTATCAGATTTTGTTATATTAATAATAATGAAACCACTCTCCACCTTTCACCCCACAATCAAACCACAAACTTCACCCCAGGATCTCCAACCCAGTATTTTTCAAGTCAACACACTAAAATAATGTGGAATACAATGTGGTCTCCAAAGTTCCAAAAAGTGAGTATTAATGAAACAGGTCATTTAAAAGCAAACTTCAACTGCTAGAAAATGTTAGTCACTAAGTCTTGTCTGACTCTTTTGAGCCTCTATGGACTATAGCACAGGTGCCTCTATTTGTGAGATTCTCCAGGAAAGAATACAGGAGTAGGTAACCATTCCTTTTCTAGGGAATCTTCCCAACCCAGGGATAGAACCTGGGTCTCCCGCATTGCAGACAGATTCTTTATCATCTGAGTCACCAGGGAAGTTGTTCCCAATTACCAATGGAGCCATTCCCATTGTCAGTAATGGAAGCTTTACATACAATCAGACAGCTTTGATTATATGTAAAGCTTTACATATAATTAAAATGAGCATCCTTAGGTCTAAAGACATTAAATCAAGACTCAAATGGATCCATTAAGTCAACATTTAAAATTATACGACTCTTCTAGTTCTACAAACAAAATGTCCACTATGGTTTATGTATTTACGTTTCTCAGGAAAATTCAGATTGATATTATTTATTAATTTACAAAATACTCTGATTTCAAGAAAGTATGAAAGATATCCATTGGATGTGATGTGAGAAAGCAAAGGTTCAACGGAAGATACACAAATTATAGTTTTAATTTCCAAATCACCACAAATTCATCATGCAGCATTTTCATCTCAAATACACCAAGAAATTAAAGATTATTTGGCTCACAGCAATTAAACAAAAGCACAGCCGTTATGGAGGCATTGCTTTTCATGCATGTAGACTATTTTTAAAGATTTGTTTATTTTGTTTTGTTTTTAAAGCAAAGGCATTATCTTGCTCAATTGCCCAGCAAGAAGGTTTTACAAATTTTCTCTCAAGTTTCTATAGAAATGCATTGATTAGAGCATAATTTCTGTTAATATTTTCTTCTTCTTCAGACTCCTCTGCTCGCTTAAACTAACGGCGCACCTGCCCCTTGCAGTCGTTTTCATCTTTTGTTCGGCTCAGTAGGTTACCTAACTGGTGGATTTTATTGAGTTAAATCAAGCTGTCACTTCATCTGCCTGAAGGATGACTCAAATACTACACATAATAATAAAAGAAAAGTAGGATAAAATAATCTTGTCAAGCCAGAAAAACTGATTGCTTGAAGTTGTAGCCTTCAATCAATACACTAATTCCACAATTTATACCTTTTTCAATTGAAGAGGAAAGAAACTCTGATATGGTATTTCTTGGCTCACTGACCAACTTTGACCTTCTATCTATGTGAATGTAGGATTAACAAGGGCTTCTGCTTAGTGAAATCATCTATGAAAATAAGAAAACAAATGTGGGCATTTGTGGCTCCAAGTGACTATTAATTTCAGAAATGCAAGGAACAGGTAATATTTATTTAGCATGTCCACTAAAATTAAGATTTTATTTAGCTTGCAAAAATGGTCTTTCCAATTTAGAAATAATTTGAGACTAGAATTGTAACATGTTTCAAAATATGACATAATATAATCCTCTAAAGATTTTTTTCTATTTGATCTATCCATTAAAAGCTTATGCAAAAGAATAGGTAACTAAGCAATATCCCACTCTTTCTTTCAAATTTTATAGTTAGTTGGCTTTTATGAAATCTGTCATCTATGATAAAATAGAGTTACACGCTTCTATTGAGCTAGAGCTATGATTTCTTATAAAGTATAATGAACTATTTTTTTACCTGTTATTATTATTTTAAAATAATCTATCATTTTCAAAGGCTTAGGTTTGTTTGTAAATTGTAATTAATTTGCATACCTTTAAAATCAATAAAAACACTTCATTTCAAAACCCTGGACTCTCTTTAGCTGTCAGATTTCTGCTTTCCCTCCATAATTCCTCCCCTGCAGGCACCAACCAGGAAATAAAATTCTTTGTTTAGCAATCCTTTTATGTTTCACGAGGCCACCTGCCTACCTTGAATTGCGACATGCAATCAAGCAGGGTCTCCAAAACTAGCACTCTTCTCCTACCCCATATCTCAAATGTGTGTGAGCTTGTGCGTACTACAACGCAACCTATAAACTGGGTCATTACATTTTTGGTTAAAAACATTTTCAATTACAAAAGCGAAGATGCAATTTTTCAAATAGTTTTGGCTTTAAATAAGTCATCTTCTTACATTATTAAGCAGTAACATTTTCATCAAAATGAGAGCTATTTAAATGTATAATAGATACTAATATATATATTTATGTATTCCTGAAATAAGCTTCCTTAGAGGTTTAAGGAATGCTGGCTGCTGTGGAAGCACTAGACTATCTGTGTCCTTCTGAATGTTTAGTCACATCTTGCTTCCAGTTTCGGCTTCTGAAGTCCATATTTGAACTTTTAAAACACTGGGTGAGACCATTCTGTCATATAAACCATCTGAACAGACTGAGATCATTGAATGAAGTAGAACAGAGATCTCCAAATGCTGCTAGCCTTTAAGAGCAATAAATCAGTCAGAGATGGGTAAACAAAAACCAAGGGGTTTGTTTGTTTGTTTTCTCTCAGAGCAAGAATATTCTTTCCTAACCCAACACATAACCCCTCAAACAAGACCATGTGCTGTGCTCTTCTGTGTGCTGTGTCGCTCAGTCATACCCAACTTTTTGAGACCTCATAGACTATAACCCTGGAGAAGGCAATAGCACCCCACTCCAGTACTCTTGCCTGGAAAAGCCCACAGACGGAGGAGCCTCGTAGGCCGCAGCCCATGGGGTCGCTAAGAGGCAGACACAACTGAGTGACTTCACTTTCACTTTTCACTTTCATGCATTGGAGAAGGAAATGGCAACCCACTCCAGTGTTCTTGCCTGGAGAATCCCAGAGACGGGGGAGCCTGGTGGGCTGCCATCTATGGGGTTGCAAAGTGTCAGACATAACTGAAGTGACTTAGCAGCAGTAGCAGCAGCGTACGGTCAGCAGTGGGCTAAGTCACTTCAGTCATGTTCAACTCTGTGCGACCCCATAGGCGGCAGCCCACCAGGCTCCTCTGTCCATACGATTCTCCAGGCAAGATTACTGGAGTAGGTTGCCGTTTCCTCCTCTAGGGGATTTTCCCAATGCAGGGATCGAACCCATAGTTCCTGGGTCTCCTACACTGTAGGCGAATTCTTTACCTGCCTCCTACTGCTATACCATTTGGATTTGTTATAAGAGATGGAAAAGGGGAAATAAAGACAAAGAAAAAAGTTTAAAATCTTAAAAGCTTCTCCTCCCTACCCATCAATGATACACATATACTATACCACAAGTGCACACACACACACACACACAAACCACTTCTTATCTTCAATAAGAATTAAATCATCTCTTAGAAAAGTTTACATTTACACATACAGAAACATATATTCATTTTTTAATGGTGAAGAAGCACATTCAAATCAGTACCAAAATTATCCAGCAAGTAAATTCCAGGACTCAGTTAAAGGCCATCAATGGTTTTCTGTTTGCACAATCCAATGAACTTGACTCACTGTTGTTCTCTATGGTGTTTGTGTAGAATGTCATTCAGTTAACTAATCTCTTCTTCATGATAATATTTATTCCCCTTTATACTCTTCCACCTTTCTTGTGTCTTGTATTCCTTTCTTTATTCTCTTCCTTTCCTCTATTTTGAGCATTTCACAAGATTTGACTCAGAGATCTATACTTATATTAGTATATATTCTCCTCTCTTTGATAATTCATTTATTTTAAAGGCTTCCATCTTCTGACTGAACTGTGGACAGCAGTCAATCTAGGATTCAGGCTTTAGTTCCTAAGAGTCACAGAGAGGTCAAGCATTAAGCACAGGGTCAGCTAAGCAGACAGTCTGGAACCAAGTAGAAACAGAAATCAGCTGTCAAAGGCCAATTGGAAGATCAAGGTGGAGTGAAATGAAAAGAAAGGGATCATGCTTCAGCAAGATGTCAAGCTAGCAGAGTGGGTTTTAAACTGGGACAGGTGGCAGGGTCCAGAAAGACACATAGTTTCATATACCAAGCACCTTAAAGAGGAAAATCCTACCTGTTCTACCTTCATGCCAGGCTGAAACCAGGGACCAGCTTTCCCAGAGCTTCAACACCCAGAATCTGGATATCCTCACTGTTGTTAAGTCATCTGAAACAATGGAAAGATCCCAATAATTCTATCGTCTGTACAAATAGCTCCCAAGTTTCTATATCTTTTTCTTTCTTTTGGTCACACCATGCAGCATACAGGACAGTTCCCCAACCAAGGACTGAATCCTCACCACCAGCAGTGGAAGCATGGAGTCTTAATCACTGGACTTCCAGATAAGTCCCCCAAATCTCAATATCTTATCTGAATTCGCTACAGTCTCATATTTTCAAAAAGCAATTCTCCCTGGAGGCTGCCTTGTCCCTTCAATTTGGCAGAAGCCAATTACCTTTTCCCTCACATTTCTGTCCATTCATTCATTTATTTAACAACATGTATCAAGTGACCACATTGTAATAAGCAGCATTCTGGGACACAGCAGAGTATTCTAGGAAACTGCAGAGAACAAAAATGACAAAAATGTCATCCTTTATGGAGCTTGTGTTTTAGGGGTTAAGGGAAAGAAACAAAAACAAAATGAATGGGGAAATTGCATGATATCTTCTATTTGAATATGATGCATAAACAAGAGAGCATGGATATAGCGTCAAGACAGACATACAGATCAGTGGAAGAGAATAGGAATTCCACACATAGATCCATATATAGAGAGACAACTGATTTTTGACAAAGAGGAGAAAGCAATTTGGTAGAAAAATAATAGCATTCTCAATAAATGGAGCTGGAATAATTGAATATTCATATTATTCAATTATTCAAAAAAATCAACATCAATTCATACCTCATGTCATACATAAAAGTTATCCTCAAAAAGGATCATAGACCTAAGTGTAAGCCCTACAACTATAAGATATCTGAAAGAAAAATACAGGAAAAATATTTATGATTTTATTTAAGCAAAGATTTCTTAGATACAACACCAAAAATAAAATCTGAAAGAAAGTGATAGATTGGATTTCATCAAAATTTAATACTTCTGCTTTCGAAAAGGTACCATGAAAATACAAGCCAAAAAATCAGGAGAAAATATTTGCAAATGATATATCTGATAAAAATACTGTATCTAAAATATGTTTTTAAAAAATTTCTCACAACGAGACAATAATAGAATAACCCAATAAGAAAATGGGAAAGATTTTAAAGATGATTCATCAAAGAATGTATAGAGGTGACAAATAAGCATATGAAAAGATGCAAATTAAAATCACACTGATATACCACCACAGACACGTTAGAATGACTAAAATGACTGGCCACTCCAGGTGTTACTAACAATGTGAAGGAACTGGAGCACTCATACGCTGCTGGTGGGTAAGTAAAGTGGTGCAAGCGTTTTAGAAAATCGAAGGCTATATCCATGAAAAGACTTGCACATGAATATTCAGAGCAGCTGTATTTATCAGTACCAAAAATTGAAAAGAACTCAAATATTTATTAACAGACAAATGGAAAAATAAACCATGGCATATTCATATGATAGTTGAACTGCATAGCCTAGAAATATCAAAAAAATTAAGAAAAACTTAAATATATCATGAATAAATAAAATACATGCAGATACTAATATATCTTTACATAGGCAAAACGTGAGTGATATTTAAGATAAAATTAATACTGTTAGTTTATTTACTGTTTTATCATTTTACTTTCAAAAAATTACATTATTGCACCAGCCTGTTATCACAGCTAAGTGGTTTTTTTAAGTAACAATTTTTCCAGTACTGCACTATAAATATGACTGCTACATTGTATGCTGTAAAAATTTATAATGATTCATTTATTAGTGTATAGTCTAGGCTACCATGAAATAAGAGTATTGATTGCACTGCTGCTGCTGCTGCTAAGTCACTTTAATCGTGTCCGACTCTGTGTGACCCCATAGACAGCAGCCCACCAGGCTCCACCGTCCCTGGGATTCTCCAGGCAAGATCACTGGAGTGGGTTGCCATTTCCTTCTCCAATGCGTGAAAGTGAAGTCACTCAGTCGTTAGCGACCCCATGGACTGCAGCCCACCAGGCTCCTCCGTCCATGGGATTTTCCAGGCAAGAGTACTGGAGTGGGGTGCCATTGCCTTCTCCNCCCTGGGATTCTCCAGGCAAGATCACTGGAGTGGGTTGCCATTTCCTTCTCCAATGCGTGAAAGTGAAGTCACTAGGTCATTAGCGACCCCATGGACTGCAGCCCACCAGGCTCCTCCGTCCATGGGATTTTCCAGGCAAGAGTACTGGAGTGGGGTGCCATTGCCTTCTCCAATTGATTGCACTCAGCTCCCTTAAAGCAATCATAATGTGGATTCTTTATTATCAATGTATGAACTATTATATCTGTAAATAAGTATGAATTTTTTTCATATTATATTCTCACCTTTCATGTCTATGTTAATATAATATGTATAATATTTACAGTTTTGTACCATAGAAGACAGTATCAATAATATCTATGTAAGTATTGACAGAGACAATTCATCTTATAAACCAATGTAATTTTTTATATCGATAAATACAGTACTATAAATGTATTTTCTTCGTTATGATCGTCTTAATAACATTTCCTTTTCTCCAGTTTACTTTATTGGAAAAATATAGTATATAATACTTATACAAAATATGTGCTAGTCGACTGCTTCTGTTATTGATAAAGCTTCCAGTCAATAACAGACTTTTAGCAATTAAATTCGGGGGGAGTAAAAAATTATATCCAGATTTTCTACTCTGTGGGGGTTGGAACCCCTAACCCCTGGGTTGTTTAAGGTACAACTGTTACAAAAAAGGAATAACAAGTGATAAGAAGATGGAGAAAACTGAGGACTAAGTGACCAAGCTAAAAATATGCAAGCAATGCATATAGTTTTACCAGATTGCAAAGGCACAGAACCACTAAGATAATTCTATGATCAATTTTAAACCTGTATCTAGTACCAAAATGTCAGGCATTGTGCTATGTCCTGGATGATACAAAAAATATACAGCAGAAAAAGTCCCTGAAATTGGAAATTGGACCTTTCAGTGGGTGGGGAAAGAAAAGGGTAAAGAGCGAAAAAAAAAAAAAAAACAGAGCTGTCCTATACCTCAAATTGCTCAAAAATGGTTAAAATAAAAAGAAATAAATACTCAAAGGCAAGTGTGACTACAAGAGGTATGTTAAGTGAAAGTGAAAGTTGCTCAGTCATGTCCAGTTCTTTGCAAACCCATGGACTGTCCGTGGAATTCTCCATGCTAGAATACTGGAGTGGTTAGCCTTTCCCTTCACCAGGAGATCTTCCCATCCCAGGGATCAAACCCAGATCTCCCGCATTGCAGGCAGATTCCTTACCAGCTGAGCCATATGTCCACACAAACTGGCAGATTCCATGAAAGTGCTTTTTTTGGAACTGGGGAACATGGCAGGGATGTGCTGGAAAACAAGGCAGAATTCTACTCATATTCACTCACAGAACACTTATTTAGCACATAATATACACTGAGGATACAAATATATAGCTGGCTTCTGTCATGCCATAGCAACATAGTCTGTGTGCTCAGTCGCTTCAGTTGTGTCCGATTCTTTGCAACCCTAGAGACTACACCCCACAGTTTCCTCTTTCCATGCAACTCTCCAGGCAAGAATATTGGAGTGGGTTGCCACACCCTCCTCCAGGGGATCTTCCCGACGCAGAGATCGAACCCGCATCTCCTGTGTCTCCTGCATTGAAGCTGGATTCTTTACCTCTGAGCCACCTCTAGCATCATACTACACCCCTATATTTTCTTATTTTATTAAGTCACTTAAAAAAATAAGGATTTTCATTTCAGCTTTAAATCATTGACATAAATTAAAACCAGTAACATTTATCAGTATACAAAATACAAATTCAAACAATGCATATCACAAAAAACATTCCTTGATGAAAAGAGTAGAATTATTTATGACCAGTTGCTAATTAGTGACTATTAACCATCATGTCCACACAGTCAAAGGCTTTGGCATAATCAATAAAGCAGAAATAGATGTTTTTCTGGAACTCTCTTGCTGTTTCTATGATCCAGCAGATGTTGGCAATTTGATCTCTGGTTCCTCTGCCTTTTCTCAAACCAGCTTGAACATCTGGAAGTTCACGGTTCACGTATTGCTGAAGCCTGGCTTGGAGAATTTTGAGCATTACTTTACTAGCATATGAGATGAGTGCAATTGTGCAGTAGTTTGAGCATTCTTTTGCACTGCCTTTCTTTGGGACTGGAATGAAAAACGACTTTTCCAGTCCTGTGACCACTGCTGAGTTTTCCAAATTTGCTGGCATATTGAGTGCAGTACTTTCACAGCATCATCTTTCAGGATTTGAAATAGCTCAACTGGAATTCCATCACCTCCACTAGCTTTGTTCATAGTAATGCTTTCTAAGGCCCACTTGACTTCACATTCCAGGATGTCTGGCTCTAGGTGAGTGATCACACCATCATGACTAACTTGGTCGTGAAGATCTTTTTTGTACTGTTCTTCTGTGTATTCTTGCCACCTCTTCTTAATATCTTCTGCTTCTGTTAGGTCCATACCATTTCTGTCCTTTATTGAGCCCATCTTTGCATGAAATGTTCCCTTGGT
>SJYX01002256.1:69426-143379 GCA_006410675.1 Oreotragus oreotragus
TCCCTTCTCCTCCTGCCCCCAATCCCTCCCAGCATCAGAGTCTTTTCCAGTGAGTCAACTCTTTGCATGAGGTGGCCAAAGTACTGGAGTTTCAGCTTTAGCATCATTCCTTCCAAAGAAATCCCAGGGTTGATCTTCAGAATGGACTGGTTGGATCTCCTTGCAGTCCAAGGGACTCTCAAGAGTCTTCTCCAAAACCACAGTTCAAAAGTATCAATTCTTCAGCGCTTAGCCTTCTTCACAGACCAACTCTCACATCCACACATGACCACAGGAAAAACCATAGCCTTGACTAGACGGACCTTAGTCGGCAAAGTAATATCTCTGCTTTTGAATATACTATCTAGGTTGGTCATAGCTTTTCTTCCAAGGAGTAAGCGTTTTTCCAGTGGTCATGTATGGATGTGAAAATTGGACTGTGAAGAAAGCTGAGCACCGAAGAAGTGCTGCTTTTGAACTGTGGTGTTGGAGAAGACTCTTAAGAGTCCCTTGGACTGCAAAGAGATTCAACCAGTCCATTCTAAAGGAGATCAGTTCTGGGTGTTCTTTGGAAGGAGTAATGCTAAAGCTGAAATTCCAATACTTTGGTCACCTCATGCGAAGAGTTGACTTATTGGAAAAGAGTCTGATGCTGGGTGGGATTGGGGGCAGGAGGAGACGGGGACATTAGAGGATGAGATGCCTGGATGGCGTCACGGACTCGACGGACGTGAGTTTGGGTAAACTCTGGGAGTTGGTGATAGACAGGGATGCCTGGCGTGCTGTAATTCTTGGGGTCACAAAGAGTTGGACATGACTGAGTGACTGAACTGAACTGAACTGAACCACCATGTCACCTAATTTGGTACACCATGAAAGGCTATGTCAATAAGATTATTCACTCTTTTAGGTTCACTTTTAATCGGTGCTAAGAAATACCAAATACTTGTGGGTATATAAGAGAAAAGTTTAAAAACTTTTCTTCCTTCTCTGAAAAGTAAAATGCTGAGAATTAAATCCTAGTCAAATCATATGGCCTTGCTCAGTAAATAAAGAAGCTATGTAAAATGATCTCCAGCACTTGTTCTTCTGAAAATGTTAAATACCTTGGAACAGTCCAAAAAGTGGTGGGTAATGGTTTCTTATTCATTCACAGCTGTCATTTCATTTGAAAAAATACTATGGTTAGCTTTTATCAAGTCTTTCAAAACATTTCCACTGAATATTCCAGATGTCTGTGTACTCCTGATGTTAAGATGACCAAAAGTTTTTAACATCTGTGTGTTGCTGAATATGGAAAATGAGGTTGGGGGTCTCAGTGCCCCAGATGTCTGATGTCTGAACATAATAATGAAAATAGCTATCATATCATATACTGCTAATTATGCATCAGACACTATTCTCATTTAATAATAATATTATTAATTGTGAGAATTATTGTTATTCTCACAATAACCATATAAGGTAGATATTACTATTATCACCTATTACAACTAAAGCAAATTGGTTTCAGAGGAGCAGACTGAAATGCCCGATCTCATATAGCTGGTAGGGCTACCCTGGTGGCTCAGCTGGTAAAGAATCTGCCTGCAATGCAGGAGATTACTGGGTCAATTTCTTCGTCAGCAAGATCCGCTGGAGAAGGGATAGGCTATCTACTCCAGTATTCTTGGGCTTCCCTGATAGTTCAGTTGGTAAAAGAATCTGCCCAGACCTGGGTTCGATCCCTGGGTTGGGAAGATCCCTTGGAGAAAGGAACAGCTACCCACTCCAATATTCTGGCCTGAAGAATCTTGTGGACTGTACAGTCCATGGGATAAAGAGTCGGACATGACTGAGCAACTTTCACTTTCACTTCATTTAGCCAGTAAGTTGAAGAGATATGATTTGAATACAGAATTGCTTCCAGGCTGTCTCTTTTCAGGTACTTGATCACTGTGGTCCTTAAGAGCATTCCTGGGGAGTTTCACGTCCATTCTCTATATCTACATCTCTACTCCTGTTCTGCAAATAGGTTCGTATCATTTTTCAAGATTCTACATATATGTATTAATATGAACATGAAAGTGTTAGTTGCTCAGGTCTTACTCTTTATGAACCCAGGGACTGTAGCCCACCAGACTTCTCTGTCCATAGAATTTTCCAGGCAAGAATACTGGATTTCCATTTCCTTCTCCAGGGGTCCTTCCCCACCCAGGAATCAAACCCGGGTCTCCTGCATTGCAAGGAGATTCTTTACCATCTGAGCCACCGGAGAAGCCCTGTGTATTAATATACAGTATTTGCTTTTCTCTTTCTGACTTACTTCACTCTGTGTGATAGACTCTAAGTCCATCCGTATCTCTACAGATGACCTGATTTCATTCCTTTTATGGCTGAGCTAAGTAATAACAGGCATAGTGCTAGGTCCTGGATGATAAGCCTATGGGACTTTGGCAGCAATGCCCCAAGAGAAGCTGTCTCTCAGCAGGAGAGTATTCCACATGTTTATGAACTGAAAAAAACACACCCTTTAATACATTTTTTAAAACTAGTTATCCTAAGTGATAAATCTAGGAATTTATCTAAGGATTGCACTGTAGAAGGTAAACAAAAAGAAAACATAGACAATAAAATGTGGAGAAACTATCCAGGAAAGTATTCTGGGGTTGGGGTGGTTTGGTACTAGGTAGGGTTGATATGCTGGCATTAACACATTGGATGTAACAACATAAATATCTGTATTCTAAGACATATACAGTTCATCCATTTAAACTATATGATTTAAGGGTTTGGGGTATAGTCACACAGATACACAGCCATAACCACAATCAACTGTAGAACAGTTGATTTTCATCATCTCAAAAAGAAACTCTGTACAACACAGTGCCTATAGTTAACAGCAACACAATATACTTTAAAACCTGTTTAAACAGGAAATGGATGGGGAAACAGTGGAAACAGTGTCAGACTTTATTTTGGGGGGTTCCAAAATCACTGCAGATGGTGACTACAGCCATGAAATTAAAAGACACACACTCCTTGGAAGAAAAGTTATGACCAACCTGGATAGCATATTCAAAAGCAGAGATACTACTTTGCCGACTAAGGTCCATCTAGTCAAGGCTATGGCTTTTCCAGTGGTCATGTATGGATGTGAGAGTTGAACTGTGAAGAAGGTTGAGCGCCGAAGAATTGATGCTTTTGAACTGTGGTGTTGGAGAAGATTCTTGAGAGTCCCTTGGACTGCAAGGAGATCCAACTGGTCCATTCTGAAGGAGATCAGCCCTGGGATTTCTTTGGAGGGAATGATGCTAAAGCTGAAACTCCAGCACTTTGGCCACCTCATGCGAAGAGTTGACTCACTGGAAAAGACTCTGATGCCGGGAGGGATTGGGGGCAGGAGGAGAAAGGGACGACCGAGGATGAGATGGCTGGATGGCATTACTGACTCGATGGACATGAATCTGAGTGAACTCCGGGAGTTGGTGATGGACAGGGAGGCCTGGCGTGCTGTGATTCAGGCTGTCACAAAGAGTCGGACATGACTGAGTGACTGAACTGAACTGAAGTGAGTAAACAACAACAACAAATGTAAATTTTACTTTTTTTTCAAATTATGTGTAATAGTTATCTATAGCTGTGAAAAAAAATATTCTAAAATAAGTAGCTTAGGACAACAAGAAATATTTTATTTTTAAGGCTTAATTCTTATTTTTTTATATTTTTTAATATAAATTTTTTTATTTTTTAATATAAATTTATTTTTAATATAAATTTATCTATTTTAAAAAATACAAATATACTTATTTTAATTGGAGGCTAATTACTTTACAATATTGTATTGGTTTTGCCATACATCTACATGAATCTACCCACAGGTATACACGTGTTCCCCATCCTGAATCCCCCTCCCTCTTCACTCCCAGTACCATCCCTCTGGGTCATCCAGTGCACCAGCCCCAAACATCCAGTATCATGCATCGAACCTGGACTGGTGATTTGTTTCATATATGATATTATACATGTTTCAATGCCATTCTCCCAAATCATCCCACCCTCGCCCTCTCCCACAGAGTCCAAAAGACTGTTCTATACATCTGTGTCTCTTTTGCTGTCTTGCATACAGGATTATTGTTACCATCTTTCTAAATTCCATATATATGCATTAGCATACTGTATTGGTGTTTTTCTTTCTGGCTTACTTCACTCTGTATAATCGGCTCCAGTTTCATCCACCCCATTAGAACTGATTCAAATGTATTCTTTTTAATGGCCGAGTAATACTCAATTGTGTATATGTACCACAGCTTTCTTATCCATTAATCTGCTGATGGACATCTAGGTTGCTTCCATGTCATGGCTGTTATAAGCAGTGCTGCGATGAACATTGGGGTACACGTGTCTCTTTCAGTTCTGGTTTCCTTGGTGTGTATGCCCAGCAGTGGGATTGCTGGGTCATAAGGCAGTTCTATTTCCAGTTTTTTAAGGACTCTCCACACTGTTCTCCATAGTGGCTGTACTAGCTGTACTAGTCTGCATTCCCACTAACAGTGTAAGAGGGTTCCTCTTTCTTCCACCCTCTCCAGCATTTATTGCTTATAGACTTTTGGATAGCAGCCATTCTTACTGGTGTGAAGTGGTACCTCATTGTGGTTTTGATTTGCATTTCTCTGATAATGAGTGAAGTTGAGGATCTTTTCATGTGTTTGTTAGCCATGTGTATGTCTTCTTTGGAGAAATGTCTGTTTAGTTCTTTGGCCCGTTTTTTGATTGGGTCATTTAGTTTTAAATCTTGGATTTTCTCAAGGCTAAAAATTCAAAAGCAGCTCAGATGGGTCCCTCATATTATAGTCAAGATGTTGACTTCGGATGTGGCCTTGGACTTGGGCTGGAGAATCCTCTTCCAAAGTAACTCACTCATGTGGCTGATAATTTGGTGCTGGTTGATGATGTGAAACAGTTACTGGGCAGGTGGGCCTATCCATAGGACTGCTTAATTGTCCTCATGTTTGTTGATCTCTAGAATGAATGATCCAAGAGAGAGAGAACCAAGTAGAAATTCTATCCTTTCAATGGTATAGCTTCAGAAGTCACTTGGCGTCCCTTCTGCTACCATCTAATCATAGAAACAAATCATTAAGTCTGAAATTTTTCAATTAAACAGAAAGCATATATTACTTCATATAGTGGCCTAATAAACAGACTAATTATTTAGAACTAGTTAGTTAGAACATGGCTTCCACCTTTTAAAGGAAGAGGGGAGTCAGAGACTTTATAAACATATTCTAAAATCACCATCTTATATATTCAGCTTTCAAGGTGAAATACTTTATTTGAACAATCAAAAAGTCTTGATACTGAGTACAGTTTCATTTCTCAAAGTATTTATATATAATTCAACTGGCTCTAAGCCTACTTATTTGGATAACAGATGAAATGGAAGATAACGGAAAATGATGTTTGCAGGAATCTAAAGTAACCAGGATTTGCAGATAGTTTTGTGATTAAAATGAAGCAGAAAAAGACCCTTGCAAAATAATCTTCACAAAATCACCAACCTCATTGACTTTTGAGGCTTTTCCATCCTGGTCTCATCCTTGTATAATTTCTCTAGTCGCTATGTCAGACATCACATTTTATAGTTGAATTTTAATTATACAAACATTAGTTCATTGCATATCAATCAGGATTTGTGACTTAAAACAAAAACAATTTATTGTTTCTCATTTTTCTGTGGGGGGTTAGCACTTCTGGTCTGGGGTGGTTAAACTGAGGACTGGCTGATCTAGTTTAGCTTTACCCCAGTGGCTGGAACTGGAGCATGGATGGCTGGAATGTTTGCGCCTCTCTCTAAACACTGTTTTGGTAGGGAGAATAGAACATTTGAGCCTCTCTCTCTGGTTTCTCTCCTGGAAGCTATCCCATGCTTTTCACTTGATGCTCTAAGGGTTCTTAGCAATAAGAGAGAATAAGCCCTAATATTAAGTCAGGATTCTCCAGAGGACAAGAACCAATAGGATATATATACATAGATTTACATAAAGAAAATTTATTATAGAAATTGACATGAGGTTATGGAGGCTGAGAAGTCCCACAATCTGCCCTCTGCAAGATGTAAATTAAGAAAGCTAACAATGTAAGTCAGTTGACGTGAAAAGGCCCAAGAAGGGAGATGGAAAAAGGAGTTGATGTAATTTCCAATTAGCCTGAAAGCCAGAAGTAAGAGAAGATGAATGTCTCAACTCAAGCAGAGAAAAAGACGGGGAATTTGCCCTTATTCCCCCTTTTTCTTCAATTTGGTCCTATAAGGTATTGGTGATCCCAACCCACATTGGGGTGGCATCAATTTCCTCTCACCAGTTCAATTGCTAATCCCTTGTGGACACACCCAGAAATAATGTTTTCCTAGCTATCTGATCAACCCATTCCAGTATTCTTTTCTGGAAAATTCTATGGACAGAGAGGCCTGGCAGGCTACATTTCATGGGGTCACAGAGACAGACACAACTGAGCACATGGCACATTGGGCATCCCTTAGACCAGTCAGTTCAGTTCAGTCACTCAGTCATGTCTGACTCTGTGCAACCCCATGAACCGCAGCACCCCAGGCCTTCCTGTCCATCACCAACTCCTGGAGTCCACCAAAATCAATGCCCGTTGAGTCGGTGATGCCATCCAACCATCTCCTCCTCTGTCATCCCATTCTCCTCCTGCCCTCAATCCTTCCTAGCATCAGGGTATTTTCAAATTACACATAAAATTAACTATCATTGGCACCAGAGTACAGAGACTTTTCAAGCCTCTGCTTGAATTGTTTGCTAATGTTCCATTGACCAACGGAAAAGGGAATGGCAACCCACTCCAGTACTCTTGCCTGGAAAATCGCATGGATGGAGGAGCCTGGTAGGTTAAAGTCCATGGGGTCACGAAGGGTCAGATACGACTGAGCGACTTCACTTCCACTTTTCACTTTCATGCACTGGAGAAGGAAGTAGCAACCCACTCCAGTGTTCTTGCCTGGAGAATCCCAGGGATGGTGGAGTCTGGTACGCTGCTGTCTATGGGGTCGCACAGAGTCAGACACAACTGAAGCGACTTAGCAGCACGGCAGCAGCATTGACCAAAGCAAGTTACATGGGCAAGCCCAGATACAATGGGTGAAGAAATAAAGTTCACTGCTTAAGATGACCAGCAAAGTCACATTTCAGATGAATATACATACAGGAATAAGAAGAGTTTTTAATTATCTACCACACATTATTTCTTAGTGATTATTATAATTTTTTATATTTTCTATTCTTATATTTATTATAATATATGTCTATTATTACATATTATTATATTTCTATTCTATTATTATAATATTTTTATACTTTATATTGCAGTATAGTCAATTAACAATGTTGTAATAGTTTCAGACTGACAGCAAAGGGACTCAGTCATACATATACACATATCCATTCTCCCCTAAACTCTTCTCCCATCCAGGCTGCCACATAACATTGAACAGTTCCTGTGCTATTCATTACAACCTCGTTGGTTATCTGTTTTAAATATAGCAGTGTGTACATGTTGATCCCAAACTCCCTAACTATCCTTTCTCCACATTCTTCTCCCTTGACAACCATAAACTTGTTCTTGAAGTGGGTGAGTCTGTTTCTTTTTCATAGATAAGTTCATTTGTATCATTTCTTTTTATATTCTGCATATAAGGAATATCATATGATATTTCTCTTTCTGTGTCTCACTTATTTCACTCAGAATAACAATCTCTAGGTCCATCCATGTTGCTGAAAATGGCGTTATTTCATTCCTTTTAATGGCTGAGCAGTATTCTATTGTATATATACAACACATGTTCTTTACCCATTCTTCTGTCCATGGACATTTAGGCTGCTGCTTCCACGTCTTAGCTACTATAAACAGTGCTACAATTAACACTGAGGTACTTGGATGCTTTCGGACCACGTTTTTCTCAGTATATATGCCCAGGAGTGGGATTGCTGAATCATACAGTAGCTCTATTCTTAGTTTTTAAGGAACCTCCATACTGTTCTTCACAGTGGTTGTTCCAGTCTACATTCCCACCAACAGTGTAGGAATGTTCCCTTCTCTCTACACCCTCTCTAGAGTATATTTTTTGTGGATTTTTTGCTGGGTGTGAGGAGTTCTCTCATGATATTAATTTCTATTTGCATTTCTCTAATGATGTTCAAGCTGGTTTTAGAAAAGGCAGAGGAACCAGAGATCAAATTGCCAACATCCGCTGGATCATGGAAACAGCAAGAGAGTTCCAGAAAAATATCTACTTCTGTTTTATTGACTATGCCAAAGCCTTTGACTGTGTGGATCACAATCAACTGTGGAAAATTCTGAAAGAGATGGGCATACCAGACCACCTGACCTGCCTCTTGAGAAACCTATATGCACGTCAGGAAGCAACAGTTAGAACTGGACATGGAACAACAGACTGGCTCCAAATAGGAAAAGGGGTATGTCAAGGCTGTCTATTGTCACCCTGCTTATTTAACTTCTATGCAGAGTACATCATGAGAAACACTGGGCTGGAAGAAACACACGCTGGAATCAAGATTGCCGGGAGAAATATCAATAACCTCAGATATGCAGATGACACCACCCTTATGGCAGAAAGTGTAGGGGAACTAAAAAGCCTCTTGATGAAAGAGGAGAGTGAAAAAGTTTGCTTAAAGCTCAACATTCAGAAAACGAAGATCATGGCATCCGGTCCCATCACTTCATGGGAAATAGATGGGGAAACAGTGGAAACAGTGTCAGATTTTTATTTTGGGGGGCTCCAAAATCACTGCAGATGGTGATTGCATCCATGAAATTAAAAGACACTTACTCCTTGGAAGGAAAGTTATGACCAATCTAGATATCATATTCAAAAGCAGAAACATTACTTTGCCAACAAAGGTCCATCTAGTCAAGGCTATGGTTTTCCCAGTGGTCATGTATGGATGTGAGATTTGGACTATGAAGAAAGCTGAGTGCCAAAGAATTGATGCTTTCGAACTGTGGTGTTGGAGAAGACTCTTGAAGGTCCCTTGGACTGCAAGGAGATCCAACCAGTCCATTCTAAAGGAGATTAGCCCTTGAGTGTTCTTTGGAAGGAAAGATGCTGAAGCTGAAACTCCAGTGTTTGGCCACCTCATGAGAAGAGTTGCCTCATTGGAAAAGACTCTGATGCTGGGAGGGATTGGGGGCAGGAGGAGAAGGGGACAACCAAGGATGAGATGGCTGGATGGCATCACGGACTCAATAAACGTGAGTCTGAGTGAACTCCGGGAGTTCGTGATGGACAAGGAGGCCTGGCGTGCTGCGATTCATGGGGTCACAAAGAGCAGTACACAACTAAGCGACTGAACTGATTGACTGACTGACAGCTACTTCAGACTGACCATTCCTTCTGTGGAGAAAACCATATGGAATGCTTAGCACTGGTGCTTGGGACTTGACCAGCTTCACAGGTTTAAATGAGTTTGACCGTTGGCACTTGATGTTGGAGCACCAGCTTACAGATGTGTTTGCAAAAATTGGTAAATTGCCTCTCATATTGGCGCCCCACTCCAGTACTCTTGCCTGGAGAATCCCATGGACGGAGGAGCGTGGTAGTCTGCAGTCCATGGGGTCACTGAGGGTCGGACTCGACTGAGCGACTTCACTTTTACTTTTCACTTTTATGCATTGGAGAAGGAAATGGCAGCCCACTCCAGTGTGATTGCCTGGAGAATCCCAGGGACGGGGGAGCCTAGCGGGCTGCCGTCTGGGGTCGCACAGAGTCGGACACGACTGAAGTGACTTAGGAGGAGGAGGAGATATTACAACAACAATGTTAAAAAACTTTTGCTTCCATGTAAGAATTTTCTTAGTTGATGTGAGACCACAACGTAGTAAACTTGGAAATGTTGATAATATTCAGACTGAATAAGGGTGGGAAAAAAAACTCTCAGTTTCCTCAGTCCTCATATTTCCATAACATTGTTTATGTTACCATCAACCAAAGAGTTGGGAACAGCATTATTATTGTCCATGAAAGTCTGCAGTAATGAATTTTTACACCCTTAAAAGAGGCCCTTGGAGGAACTGGAGATTATCCAGAGAAAGGTAATTAGGAGAAAAAAAAAAAAAATTAATGCTGGGAGTTTTCTGAGAAGTTAAGGCTACTTAACCTAGAGGGGAAAAGACGTCTGAAAGGTTTCTACATTAATGAATTGAAATTATGAAGAAGGTGTTGAGCAGCTGTTCTCTGACTCTATAGAGCACTGGCCTAAAGAAAAAATAATCTTAACAGGTAACATTAGATGTATCAGCTGAAATGTAATTCCAAAAATCTTGACTCTGAGTGTTGTTAATCAGTGAATGGTACTAAATCTGCTTAGGATGTCTCAAAGAATAAAACCGAAAATCAATTTTCTGAGTTTCATAGCTTGTAATTCTGCCCCAAGGATGGTGGCAGGACTCTGTTTCTTCATTTATCAATCAAAATAGCAATTGTTGAGCCTCTGCTATGTGTCAGACTCTGTGAGCATATAAGGAAGATGTTGTCCCATTCCTCGGGCTTCTTCCTAGAGCTAGGAAGTCTCCTGCACCCAGCTCTGTGCTCTGCATCCAGTGATTTCTAAACAATTTCTGGGTCAAACATTTTTCTGACTTCTTGGCTGGAATATAATTTCAGGAATTTGTGCCTTGATGGTCAAAGGAAAAGTATGCAGAGAATTACCTGCAAGGCTCTGGCCTGTGGGCATGTTACAATTTATGTTTCTGTCAAAAAATACAGAGGGAAATTGGTAGAAATTTCAGTTTCTTCCCCATGAAATACCAATGAATTGAAATAGACTATCTTATATCTTTGGCTGCTCATTTCAATTAATTTAAAACCCTGAGCTTCGGTGATCAAAATTGATGATTTCTTGCCCAGCAAGGTCACTTGTTTTCTAACTCTGGCCAGCAGACCTGTAGGTATTTCTGATACCAGCAAGATTGAGTGAGAGAGAAGGAATGAGCTTAGGCACAGCCAAAATCTTTCATTTAGGCTGAATTTCCTAGACAGAAATACAAGCCAAAATATAAGGATACTGATTAAAAAATCATTAGGATTACATTAATCTACAAATCTAAAAAGACAACATTTCTGTTCAAGTAATAGAACCACCTTCTATTTTTTAGTTAATATATACCAAAGAAAAACTCAAAGTTATAAATTCAACTAGAGATAGTTCAATAATCCCAGCCTTATGCAAAGGAGTCAAATTTTATCATACTCCTTAACAAACTTTTATTCAAAATTCTAGTGTAATTGATATATTATTAATAAATTATAGTATAAAATGTTAGTCAAAATATGTTTTGAAATAGTTGAACTTTATAGTTGAACTTTATCCTTTTAAAGAACACTAAAAAGTGGACTTAACTGAAAACATTTTGTTCAGGAATATCAATATCTTTCTTCAAAATATCATGTAAGAAATTCTATTTCTGACTTTCAAATAGAACATGCAGTTTCATTTTAATTCAGCAACTGTCTACAGGAAATCAGTGGGTTAATTCCATGTGAAATGTAAACATGAGTATAAGGCATGGTCGCTACCTTCCGATAGCTTACAGTACAACAGATTAAAATTTTCCAAATCTATGATGTACTGTACAGATTAAAATATGATAAAAGCCATGTATTGCAAATGATACAATACATACTCAACATTGCAAATGATTAAAACTGGCCTAAGAGGGGCAAATGGTTTTGAGAAAGGAAGACTATATTGCTTCACAAACTGCAAATTTTGAAAACATTAATAAGTCCAGACCCAGCTGGATCCAGATATTCCAACCATGCTGATAAAAATCTATCTTTGGCTAATTCTTAGCTCCCCTTGATTCAGGATTGACTCAGGCTGGCTCTCTGATGTGTTAGTAAAATAACCACTAATAGTTTCAGTTTGTATTCTACCAGATTATCAAACTGAGAGACAGGCAATTTTCCCTCTAAGTTTTTATAGGCCAGTGCCACTGATTTATACAGTCATTTAATGAATATTAAGTGGGGACGACCGAGGATGAGATGGCTGGATGGCATCACGGACTCGATGGACTTGAGTCTGAGTGAACTCTGGGAGATGGTGATGAACAGGAAGGCCTGGCATGCTGCGATTCATGGGGTCGCAAAGAGTCGGACACGACTGAGAGACTGAACTGAACTGAACTGAACTGAAGTGCATACTAAATATTAGGCAGTATTGCAGGCTTAAGGGCTTGACTAATGAACAAACTAGATGAAGCTTCTGCCCTCATGTACCTCATATTCTAGTAGGGGAAAATATACACTAGACATACACACATAAACATGTAAAATTATTATGCTAATGGCTGTAATGAAAAGTAAAGTGGGACAAGTGATACAAAGTGATTCACCTGCCAAGTTTGTGTTGCCTGTTCATCCCTGAAGCATTTAAGGGGCTGTTTCAGCAGGCCTAGAATCTGTAACCATCTCTGTTAACAAGATGAATGCCCCCAATACCACCCAGATCATCTGGAGAAGAATATGGGATAAATGGTCCCCCAAGAGAAATTCAAGCTGTTGTTACTAGAAGACATAGCTTCTCAACTAACAAAACTAACTCCTCCTCTTACAAACCTTATCTCAGCAAATACCAGCTTTGTTTTTCCAGTTTTTCAGACCAAAAAGTTTGAATCATTCCTCACTCTTCCTTCTTAAGATAGAATACATAACCCATCGTCAAGTCTATCGCCTATGCTATAGCCTATTCTGGGTGTTGCATATAAATTGAAATATACAATATATGGTCTTTTGTGCTGTTTCTTTCACGTAGTATAATAGTTTTCATAGTTTTTCCATATTAGCATGTATTGATATTTCATTCCATTTAGATGCACCACATTTTCTTTATCCATTTACCCATTAAGGGACATTCGTGTCACTTCAGCCTTTTGGCTATTGTAAATAGTCGTGCTCTGAACATCCACGGACAAGCATAGTTTGAATACCTGTTTTCAATTCTTTTGCGTATATACCTAAGAAGAGAGTTGCTGGACCATACAGTAATTCTGTATTTAACGTTTGAGGAACTGCCAGTTTTGCACAGTGGCTTCACAGTTTTACATTCCTGGTGGCACTAGTGGTAGAGACTCACCCACCTGCAGTGCAGGAGACATTAGAGACCCAGGGTCAGTCCCTGGGTTGGCAAGATGCCCTGGAGAAGGGCATGGCAACCCACTCCAGTATTCTTGCCTAGAGAATCCCACGGACAGAGGAGCCTAGTGGGCTATAGCCCATGGGGTTGCAAAGAGTTGGACACGACTGAAGTGACTTAGCACATCGGCAATACAAGAGTATCCGTTTATTCACGTCCTGGCCAAAGTGTCTTATTTGGGGGGTTTTGCTTTATCTTTTAACCATCCCTAGTGGGTATGAAGTGGTATCTCATTATGGGTTTTATTTGCATTTCTCTAATGACCAATTGCTTCCCTGGTGGCTCGGAGGTTAAAGCGTCTGCCTGAAATGCGAGAGACCTAGGTTCGATGACTATGTTTAGCATCTTTTCATATGTTCTTTGGTCATCTGTTTATCTTCTCTGGAAAAAATGTCTACTGAAGTGCTTTGCCCATTTTTTGACTGAGATGTTGGTGTTTTTCTTGTTAAGTTACAATTTTTTATTCTACTTTGCATACTCGACATTATCAGATACATGATTGACAAATATTTCTCCCATTCTTTTGATTGTCTTTTCACTTTCCTGACAGTGTCCCTTGATGTGTGAAAAGTTTTAATTTTTATGAAATCCAATTATCTAATTTTTTTTTTTACCACTTGTGCTTTTCGTGTCATATATGAGTCCCTTGCCTACACTAAGATTCTGAAACTTTAATGTTGTGATTTCTTCTAAGTTTTACAGTTTCAACTCTCACATTTTAGTTCTTTGATCCATTTTGAGTTAATGCTTCTACATAGTTTGGGGTGAATATACTATATTTTGTAATTTACTTATTTATTCTGTTTATTGTCCCACTAGAATGTAAGATTCACCAGGGCGGGGAAGCATTTTGTTCACTACTCAACTGCTAGCATAGCTAATAGTGACTTTCACATAGTAGAGGTACATTATTTGTGAAATTAATAAATTAACTGGCCAAAAGTATTCCAAAGGAAAGGCAGCTTACATCAATATGTGCATGTGTGCTAAGTTGCTTCAGTCGTGTCCGACTCTGCAAACCTGTGGACTGTAGCCCGCCAGGCCCCTCTCCTGTCCAGGGGATTTTCCAGGCAAGGACACTGGAGTGGGTTGACATAATCTCCCTCAGGGAATCTTCCTGACCCAGGGATCAAAACCATGTCTCGTTTCCTGCATTGGCAGGCAGGTTCTTTACCACTAGCAACACCTGGAAGCCCTATATATTACTATTGAAAAGGTTATCTCTGATGAGAAACAGTTCAAAAAATTTTACCAGTCCTTCAAAAACCTACTGTAAACACAATAGCTTATTTGATTTTTGTTCTATAATGAACTAAGTCACTTGAAGTTTTTTAAAGTTTCTCTTCCTTTATAATTTGAAAACCTCATGCAATATTTGGAGATTGCTATTAAAAAGATATACATCAAATTACAATTACATTTTTATCATCTTGAATGCCTTGAATCTTAAAATCTCCTAGAGGAATTAACTGGCCAATAGCTAAAAGAAAATCTGATGTTCAGAATCATGAAAGACAAATATGTAATTCTGGAATTTTACCTACTCTAATTTGTTCATTTACCAAGAATGTGTCAGATACTACACTAGGTGCTGGTAGGAAAATAAAATTATAATAAGTTCTCAAACTTTTCACCATAGGAAAAAGAAATGCCCACAAAATATTGTTACACCCTTAATATTAGAAAGAATAAAAACACAGTCTTGTATACAAAATCATTACTATTGGAGAAGCAAGCAAAGTGTCCAAGAACTGATGGAAAATATATAATTGTGCCAGCAGTTGCCTGTCAGTCATCTTGAGTCTGTTTCCTATGAACATTAAGGGACAATTTCTCTCTGACCTCTGCTCTCCAATACTCCAAAATTTCCTTGCACTTTATTCCCTCTGAAGTCTGACAAGTTTCTGAATCTTTCTACACTGTGCTTTTAGCCCATGTAATCTTTCCTCTAGCAAGTTGAGGTGACAGGATGATCTGATGTCCAAATTCTGTGGAAGATGAAGGAAAATTGTCCTTCCCAGTTTAGCCTCCATGAAAATAATTTATAAAACAAATAAATTCCTTCCCTGCTGATTTTCTTCATTGCCTAACTCCTCTTAGTCTGCTGTGAAAATATCTTTCTCTTTCATCTTCATCCCCAAATGAAATACAGAACAAATAAGTAAAATAAGCCTAACCTAGTTGTACACGTCCCAGGACCTCAGAAATGGTGTGGTTACTTGCTTTCTTCCTAAAGAACGAAAACAGAGTGTATTACAAAGCTATTTTTTATAATATCAACTTTTAATATTACTAATATAATCATAATAAATGAAAAATCAAGCTCTCTATAAAGGCAAACTTTTGGATTTTTGGATGTCATTCTCTTTCTCAACAAAGCTTGGTTTTTAATATTCTTGTCTCTTTAACTTAAAGTCACTTTTGAAACTTGAGCCTGAATAGCTTCTTTATTTTTTCTGAGTAGCCCATGGGCTCTGGGGATGGTGGAATCACAGTCCAAAATGATTGATGGGATATAAAAAGTAAATAAGGTATATTTTTAAAAAATAATGTGTGTTTTAAAAATATTTTTATATTAGACTTTAAACTTCTTAAGGATACTGCCCATGACAAGTTCATTTTGGTATTACCCTAATTGTATATAGTAAGCCCTCAATTAGTGTTTGAGTGAAGTAAAGAAGCATGTCTTTTCTTAATCGAGTTCAGATTCCAATCTTAATAAAGACTGAATATAGAAAGAAGTTACTTCTCAGTCAAATGCTGTGGAACCTTAGTGTGTATACCAATGTGCATTTGGATATTAACCTTGAGCAAGAGAGAGAAATTCCATGTGAAATCCAAGAAAGAAAAGACACTCTCGTACCCAAGACATGCTGATTCCAGAGAGAATGAACAAGAAGAACAGAACTTAAAAACCAACTATTTGTTCTTCCTCTGATCTTGCTAGATCTCTAAGTAGACTAGATCTTTGCAGCTGAAGAACTGCTCTTGAGACATGGCTAACAGGAGTTCCCTTTTATTTTCATCAAACATACCAAGCTTATTTCTGCTTTAGGAAGTTTGCACTAGTGTTTGCATAGCTCATTGATACTCATCCTACAGGTCTTCTCTCAAATGTCACCTCCTCCCAAATCCTTCCCTAACAACCTGATTGACACATTATAATCTCTACCTTCCTGTAGCCAAAACCCACCGCTCAGTCACATCACCTATGTTGATTTTTTTAACATGTACTAGTTTTTCATGTACTTGTTAACTGTGCTTCAACCCTCCTCAACTCCTACCCACATCACTTACTAGCTATGTGACCTTGCTGATTTAATGTTTATGCTAGTCTCTTCATTCTGTAAAATGTGAATAAAAATAGTACTTGTCTCAGAGGGTAGTTTAGAAGACTTAAGTGAGATAATATTAATACATATAATATAATTAGGACAATATCTGGCATACAATAAACTTAAAAAAAAGCTTCTGTTAAATGAAAGAATAAACATATGAGCAAACAAACTCTTTGAAGCAAAAAAACATATCTTGCAAAATTCTATGTATTAAGTATTGTGTAAAATCTTTAAATCTCAAGCCAATTTATTAATAATATCTCACCTTAGAGTCTAATCTATACAAAATGATTAAGAAGGCAAAAACTGTGAAGTTATTTCTTTTTTCAGCAATTAAACAGGTTCTTCCTTTGCATACCACAGGGCTTAAGACCCTGTCCTTCACCAGTTTTCTCCCCAGCCCCCATACCTTTGCTGACTTCAAATGTTAATGCCTCTGTTAATGACCATATATGTTATCCTCACAGGGCCTTCTAGGAATAATGAGTTAATGATAAGGTAGCTCACTTGATGGGAATTATGGTACTTGTTTCAAGAGACTCTGTGATAAAGGAAGTTTTAGTAGGTCCAGAGGGCCTTTTGGCTGCCCCTCAACTATTGCACACAGACACCTGCTCATAAAGTCAGTCCAGATTAAACTGCCTGGGAAATGTGAAAATAATTCACAATAAGCTGAAATATAATACCTTATCTAAAACTCAACACTAATCTTATAATATCATCTTAATTCCATATATAAGATATTCCAAATGCAAATAAATTTTGACCTGAGATAATTTTAAAAATTAAAAAGTACAGTACATTACCAGGTTTGGCACAATTTAGAAAAACCCAATGACTTGCTAAAGAGAAATGCTATATATTTGTAATAGTAGATCAAGAAAGAACTAAGGAGAATCATTTAAAAGCCAGATTTATAATTCTGAGTATATTCAATCATACCAAGATCAAAGGGATTTAACTGTTGTCCCCAAATCTAGAATTTTGAAATTCTGGTAAAATAGTGCTTAAAACTGTGGTGGAAGACTCTTATTTTTGTTAGAAAAAGTTTTATAAATTCTTTACCAGCTGAGCCACAAGGGAAGCCCAGAATATAAATATAAAGAATAATTTCTTCTTTCAGTAGTAGGTTCCAAAAGACAAAGCAAATTTAAACAAAGCAAAGTTTCTAAACAAAAGTATGAAACAAAAGATTTTATTCACAAATTACATTAAATGTAAATGAATTTATTCTAGATGTCAACATTTTCAGATGCTATCTTTTATATCCATTAAGTCATGTTAAGAGTCTAAAATAAATACTGCTTGATGTTACTGACAAGATCTTATACTTGTCTATTATTTTAGCTAGCCTACTGAACCTTGTCTATGTAATCAGTTTTCTCCATTTTCCATTCTCACTCAATAATGTAATCTTATTCTTCATGTTAAAAATAATGTCCTCTGGGGGTAGGGGGACTCAATGTGGTGTGAGCAATAAACATGCCCCCAGCTAAAACATCTCTTCTGTAAGAGAAAATGTGCTGCTTCCGCTCATCCCCAGCTTTGACTCTCAGTTCCTGCAAAACCAAAGTCCAGATGTAATTAAAAATAGGAAAGCCTGTATATGCTGGTTCCTCTCCTAGTCTGACCAGCATCAGAAATAATGTATTAACCACATTTCTCAGCTACAGGATGAAATATATTCTAAAATATTTTGGTACACCTAGATCTTTAGTAACACTCTACAGTTTTTGGTGCAATAACTGGATATAGCCTTTGAGAAAAACTTCAGTTATTTAACAAATATGATTTCAGAGCTTTCCTAGGTTTTCATTCTTTGTAATTCTTTTTATTCTTCCATTTTTGTCTGCACTTCTTACAAGGTCATCTATTTTTCTTGTCACCCCAAGAGCCATTTTTTCTTGTAGCAATATTATTTAGTTTCCTAGAGAGCCATCTTTTTTTTCCACTCAATTCTTGTGATTCAGCTTATATTAATCCTACTCCTGACTCCAAGCATTTGACAGAGGACCCAAGACTTCACATCCCACTGGCAACATGAATTAAGAAAGGGCATATGATCTGGACATTACAAATATATATTCCATTTTTCTGGTCAAAGTGTTTGGGTCAAAAATAGGCACAAGGCCCAAGCAAGTCAAGGAAACTTCAACTCCAGAACTTTGGGTGAGTATTGGAATGAAGATTCTCTTTCCATTAGATTGAGTTTAGTAATAAGGAAGCTTTGAGTTGCTGAGGGCCATTTAATCTTCCTGTGGGAAGAGCTACTTGAGTGGGAAACCAACACGGAGGAAATCATAGCCAAAAGACAAAATCTGAATTCTGATGCAGTTATTCTGAGCTCTTGTATCTAGCTATGTCTGAAGATTTCCTACCAAATTTTTAGTTATATTAGTGTATATAAACTAATATTTTTTTCTGTAGTCTATTCCAGTTGAGTATTATATCACATGGAACTGAAATACTTCTCTCAATATATTTCCCTTTACTTTTCCAGGGTGTCAGAATCTCTTGTCATAATAGTCAAGCAGATAAAAACAATGATTACTAAATTATTTTAACAGAAAGTTAGGTCAAATATTTTACCTGTTAATCTAAAAAGATTGTTGAGAAAGCAAGTACTTCAAGTGTCTCATGGCTCCAGAGGAAGACTATCACCTACAATGTTTCTGGGTAAAATGATGTACATTAGTGACATTAATACAATTAAATAAGTAGTCATATATGATTAAGCCACATGCTTGTTCTTCAAAGATAGTCTCTCTATAAAGAAAACCAATGTATTGCAGCAAGTTTTGAGAATTATAATAATTTTCAGATTTTAAAAATGTATAGTTGAGTCAGTTCATAATTCAGTTATATTTTCAATTCTTTGTTTATTCATTCTTAGAAATATTTGTTGAGAATCAACTCTAGACCAGTCATTTTGCTTCTTGCTAGGTGCACAATATGAACATAGACTAATAAGGACTTATTTTGCCTCTTGACCCTAACCGGTTATTTTAGTATTCATTGGTACTTCCTTTACAAGATGGATAAGAAGGGGAAAAAAAAGAGATGAAAATCTTTTCAGTTAAATGTCATCACTTGTAAATGATTTTACTGGTGGCTGAGTCGAAATGCAGTTTTATAAATGAATGAACAATGTGAAATTTGGAGATTATTTGTCATTTCCATTTTCTTCTAATTTCCTTTCACCTATTCTAATAAATCGTTGATAATTGACCATATTCCAAGTGAATAGATTTTTCAGGAAGCCCAGGTTATAATGTTCATTATAAATAATTCAAAAATTGTCATCTCTCAAATATTTTTGTCTACACAGGATTGGAAAACGGACAACTTTATAAAACTGTCTGCATAATTTAAGTCAAGTGTTCCAATTATTGGTGCCCTGTGAAGATTTGATGATAATAACATCATAACAAGTTTAACTTTGGGAAATTCTATAAGATCAAGTAGTTTGAACATCACATTATGAGCCATGGGTCCAGGAATCCAAAATTTGAATTTCCATAACTTTGTCCCCAACCATTTAAGAGAGGGAGTCATTCAGTGCTAATAGTTGTAATCATTATGTTTAAAGGCAAAGGAAAAATACTGTAAACAAAGCAGGAAAATATTTTTGGTTTGTAGCATAAACACACAAACAATTATCTTAAAATGTAATCTTCATGTGACTTATTAAAGTAGATTACATTTTAATGTGCATTGCAATTTGCACATTATAGAGAGCACTCTATATGCAGCGTTAACTGTGTGACCAGCCTGACAACCTGCACAACTGAAGATATAAAAAAAGAAAAAAACCCTCTGCTATCTTTCTCTAAATGGATGTATTTGGTGTTGATAGTCAGATACAGTTTTCACCTTTATCCCAGCTTGTTTCTGACCCAGTGGGTTAGTGTTAATCACCACTGTGGGCACCAATAATTTCCCCATATGTGGAATTTGATAAGTTAGAGCACCCACTTCAATTCAAGAAGATTCCAGCTGACTATCCAGTTATCGCTATGGACAGCTTCAAGCACATCCATGGCTGGCCTTGTATTCTTAGCTTTATCAAGCGCTTTGCACTTTTTGTCTTTTATCTCTTAATTGAGACCTGACTGCAAGAAATGCCTATCTCTTCAACTGGGTTGCATTAAGTATTAACTTTAACTGCTTTGGGTACTTGAGGTACAGAAGAGGGGAAAAAAAAGCCTTAAGAAGCAGTGTAGAGTGGAAAATCTTCCCAAATCTCTATTTATAAATTGTGTAAATGCTACAGCTTTTTTTTTTAAGTAAATAAATCTTTATCTCTTTTCCAGATTTAGGGAAAAAAAGTGTTTATATTAGCCACTGGAGGAAAGTTTATGAATCTTCCATCATATTTGGCAGTAATAATAATCCTACAATTCTGGACAAAAGAGATAATATTTAGGAAAAGTAAATAATTCAGTAATAATAAATGAGGAATGACTTTGTACTTCATGTCTCTGGAAGGTCAGTGGATTGACTCTAAAGGATATGGAAATAGGTTTTTATTTGTGCCTACAGTGTACCAATCAAAGGATTCAGGATAGCTTGTATAGGTTCCATGGCTTGCAATTTCTTTTTCTAAATATTTCCCATTTCTAAATATTACACAATATTTACTATTTTGTGAATTCCTTAAGAGCTCTGTATGTGCCTTTTTCATTCCAGTTTCCTGCACATAGTAAATATTCAACTAACACTCATTAACTTAAGTGACATTCACATGAGGTCTAACTCAGCATTTACAAAACCTCGCTATGACTCCTCTTTGTTTTCCTCTGTAAGAGTCTAATTCTGCCAGCACAGTAGCACTTGTGACAGATGTTCCTCCAAGAATACTATAGAAGCAATATTTGGAAATGTATGCCATAAAGAAAACAATAGCTTTAGATAAGAGCACTGAAAAACCAGAATTCTAGAAAAATGGCCATTTACTAATGGGAGAGGGCCCTGATTGTCACTAGTTGAAATGGCACTGCTCAATTTTTATACCAACATCTAAAAACTCAGAATAAATGCTACATGCTAGTGTTTAGATATCCCTTCAGTCAAAATATCTCCAACTAAATCCAAGTACAGACAAGAAATCTCTCCATAAGAATCAGATGAAAGATAAAGCTCTAAAATAAATTCAAAGCTAGGAAGATTCAATACAACATAGACTAACAAATAAGACTACTAACAAACTCATAGTGGTTATTGTAAAACAAATTAATGTTACTAATAATGAAAGTAAAGTTTCCCTTTTGTATGTAATTTCAATTAAAAGTTCAGTAATGAACCATAAATTGAGAGGCATGTATACTAGCAGACGTTATGTCTGAGATTTTGATATGTAGCAAAATAGTACTCAAGTCCATGTTCCAAGTCAAAGTTTGGTTACCAAAGAGTTATCTAGATCTGAGAAGAGAACGGAAAAGAAAAGAGAATCATAATTCTAAAGGCAAACAGAATATTACATCCAAATGGGAAGAAATTCTACCCCCTACAACTCATGTGGTACAAGAGCGCCATCAGATAAGCTAATGTGTCAATCATTCTTTCACTCATTTCGCAAATTTTGGAGGACTTTCTAAATGGAGACACCAGAGTAGCAAAACAAAGTTTTTTTTACTGTCCCCTGGGCATGGTTGGCAGAGCACACAGCTTTATATTTACAACTGTGAATCATTAAAATGTGCATCAAAAAGGCTTTATAAACAGCATTTGTTGACAGCAAATAACACAGTCTATTCATCACCTCTACCACCTACAATGGAATAGAGATTTTCCTGCAAGAACCCTACTTCACTTGTTGGTCAGGTGCATTCATCCTCCTTGAATCCAGGCCAAGTCTCAATCTCTGCAAGAATTACAGTGTAATATCATAATGTTCACTAGTAAAACCTATGCTTGTTATGAGGAGAAATAGTAATATTGATAAGCATTTAATACTTTACTTTTCTGTAATCATGCAGAATATACAAAAAGAATTATTAGTTTTGACTGGAGTTTTTGTTGTCATTTTTCAGTTGCTAAGTAATATGCAACAGGAAACCAGGCATTGCCTGGATTTTGCTCAAACTCATGTCCATTGAGTTGGTATAGTTTCTTTACAATGTTGTGTTAGAGTCTACTGTTCAGCAAAGTGAATCAGTTATATGTATACATCAGTTCAGTTCATTCACTCAGTCATGTCCAACTCTTTGCAACCCCATGAATCACAGCACACCATGCCTCCCTGTCCATCACCAACTCCCAGAGTTCACCCAAACTCGTGTGCATTGAGTCGGTGAGGCCATCCAGGCATCTCATCCTCTGTCGTCCCCTTCTCCTCCTGCCCCCAATTCCTCCCAGCATCAGGGTTTTTTCCTGTGAGTCAACTCTTCACATGAGGTGGCCAAAGTATTGAAGTTTCAGCCCCAGCATCATTCCTTCCAAAGAACACCCAGGGCTGATCTCCTTTAGGATGGACTGGTTGGACCTCCTTGCAGTCCAAGGGACTCTCAAGAGTCTTCTCCAACACCACAGTTCAAAAGCATCAATTCTTCAGCGCTCAGCTTTCTTCATAGTCCAACTCTCACATCCATACATGACCACTGGAAAATGTTTGTATGTATACATACATCCCCAGTTTGGGGGATTTCATTCTCATTAGGTCACCACAAAGCACTGAATAGAGTTCCTTGTGCTATACAGTAGATTTTCATTATCTATTTTATACTATTTTATAGCATATATAAGGCTCCCCCGGTGGCTCAGTGATAAAGAATCCACCTGCAATGCAGAGATGCAGGAGATGCAATTTCGATCCCTATGTCAGGAAGATCCCCTGGAGGAGAGCATGGAAACCCACTCCAATATTCTTCACTGAGAAGATCCCGTGGAGAGAGGCGCCTAGCGGGCTGCCATTGGACATGACTGAGCACACATGCACATAGCTTATATATGTCAATCCCAATCTCCCAATGCATTCTGCCCTCCTCTCCCCATTGGTATTCATGTTTGTTTGCTATGTCTGTGTCTTTATTTTTGCTTTGCAAATAAGATCATCTATACCACTTTTCTAGATTCCACATATGTGTGTTAATACACAATATTTGTTTTTCTCTTTCTGACTCATTTCATTCTGTATGACAATCTCTAAGAGATCTATTCATGTCTCTGCAAACGGCACTATTTCATTCCATTTTATGGCTGACTAAAATGTCATTGTATATATGTACAACATCTTCTTTATCCATTCCTTTGTTGCTGGACATTTAGGTTGCTTTATGCAGGACATTAGCTTGTCCTGGTTATTGTAAATAGTGCTGCAGTGAACATTGAGGTACATATACCTTGGTGAAATATGTTTTTCTCCTGATAAAGGCCCAGGAATGGGATTGCTGGGTCATAGAGTAGCTCTATTTTTAGCTTTTAAGGAACCTCCACACTATTTTCCATAGAGGCTGTACCAATTTGCATTCATACCAACAGTGTAGGAGGGTTCCCTTTTCCTCACATCCTCTCCAGCATTTATTGTTTGTACACTTTTTTGATGATGGCCATTCTGACTAGTGTGAGATAACACACCACTGCAGTTTTGATTTGTATTTCTCTAATAATTACTGATGCAGAGCATCTTTTCATATGTTTTTTGGCCATCTATATGCCTTCTTTGGAGAAATGTCCATTTAGGTCTTCAGTTCACTTATTGACTGGGTTGTTAAGAATTTTTTCTTTTATTCTCTTAACTTCTAAAAATCCCCCTCCCCACTTAAAAGGAAAGAGAAAATACCCTCATTTTATTGTTTTCTTATAGGCTCATAAAATTTTAGCTTTGTGTTACTTTTTCAAAGACTCTATTAAACTTGATACATGAGACTGGTAGACTGCCACAAACTCATAAAAATCTTTTCAAAGAATTGCTGCCTAGCAGTGGAAATTGAATAGCAATTTCTAAGAATCAAGCTAATGGCTTAAACTATAGAAAATGTGAAGCCTACTAATAGATAATTTAGGATTTCTCCCCCTCCTCCCCACCACTGGTGAGAACAGAACATGAGCTTGAATAAAATTGTACCAAGATCTTATTAATCTTCTGTCTGTAAAAGCTCAATTTTCCTCCACAATGGGCTGTGTTACACACACCACATTTAAGTCTATGCTTAAAATGTTCTTCATATTGTGGAGCTAAAAATTCTGCACCTTTTGACTATGTGGACACGTGTATTATGGTCGGTTTCAAGAGTTAAATATTCCAGCAGGATTTTGTTACTACACAACTGTACATAATGCCTGAAAACCCCCTGCACCAATATTGCTCTCAAATTGGCAGCAAGTGAACAAGGGACATGAAGGATGCTTCAGCACAGTAACCTATCCTTCCTTCTCTCCTGGGAGCCACTTGGCCAGCTTTCATCCTCATAATTATAATAAATTTGACATTTCATAGATAATATTGATTTCTGTATTTTAGCATTTCACCATAGGTGACAGTCTAGCGTCAAGAATGAAATTTCTATTGATCTCCTGCGCATTAATCTCTCATGTGTATGTGATCATTTTTATAAGACCTTTTACTGCACATAAATCAATATTTCATATTTCCAGCTATGCCAGAGGAGATGTCATATTTGTAAACTGTGAGTTGACACCTGCAATTCCTTCCTGTTCAGCTTCAACTGTTCAGTAACAGTCGATTCAGGGTTGGGAAAGGATCAAGCTCGAGAAACAAGGTAGATGAAAGGCATGAATGTAGACTAGAGTAATTAGTTTAATGAACAAAGAAACCAAGTAAGTGAAATAAAGTGAAATAATGTTCTTTTCTATAAAAGTTGCTTCTATGACATAAGAATCTGCAAAATAGTTTGGCTTTCCATGCTTGCTAGGGACCTGATGCTAGATTTAAATGTCTATACTAATAAAGAGTATTGAAATACTTTTAAATTATTGCTTAAAAAAAAACTAACAAATATTTTGGATATGAAAGTCATGATAATTTCAACAATATTTAGCATATAAATATATGAACTTCTTACCCATGACTCCAACAGTGTGCCAATACTGATGAAATAGTTTTCAGGACTGTGATCTCTTTGCTAATTTAGCAAGCATTTTAGAAAATAAGTAAGCCATTTTGATAGTTTAATATTTAATGATTTTTCATATTTCAACAATAAGATCTTGGAAATATAAGTGAATATTCTAATGAATCAAAATTTGATTATATTATGAACAGGATATGAGGTTTTCTTTATATAAATTATAATGCAGAATGGGAACTAGCAGGTATTTTTATTGGGTAAATTCTTCACTCTGAAGAGATACTGCTCTTATAGCTACTTAGGGATCCACTAAAGTATTCACTTTGCCAATTTCAATGACATGTAAAAATTAGTGTTCATTTGCATATAACCTTATTGAATTTGTCTATGCTTTATTATTTCAAAAATGTTCCCTACCTATTAAATAATTAGAACTTATCCAGGACATTTTTTAGAAGCTTTGAAATAAACCAATGGATACAGCTGATCTACATGGATGTTTATGTTTCTATCTATAAATTTTCCCTGACTATTCTTACACTTTTCAATATAGGTTGTTAAATGCCAAAGTCAGTTTGGACAAGGTCTAATATAAATAAAAAGATACTGAGAACAGAATGCTATCTCGAACAGCATTAAAATTTATTCTTCACAAAATTGCTATTTCACATATTTAGAGATGTTCAGAACTCCAAATCTTTTGCAGTAAACATTTTCAGAATATAACAAAGATGCTTTTAATTCAATAAGGTGTTTCTCTGGTTTAAGAAGAACTACATTTTCCCAGATAAAAGTAGACTTGGAAATGTCCACTTTCTAGCAATTTCCTATAGTCACTATTGACACACTATTATTTCAAATTGTATGTCGTTTCACTAGAAGGAAACGCTACTCTTGCTTATTTTTTAAAGGCCAATCCTTTTTGCTGGTTTCTGAAACATGTTCATGGCCATAAAATATGTCAGCAAATGACTGTTTTAACATGATGACAGACACATTATCGGAGTGTGACTGACTAGTGTATGAGTGACTATATTTCAACAGTCGTGTCAGCTTTTGACTGAAAGAGCACAATTAAAAAAAAAAAGGCCTAGACCGAATAGTAGGGTATTACTGAAGAAAAATCAGCAGGTGAAATGTATCTTTACAATACTTTCGTTTTCTTGAGTGTCAAAAGAATTAGTAGTGAGCTTTAAGCATTATAAAATTTATTTTGTTTGAGAACAAATTAACATTACAAAGAGCTGAACAGCAGGATTTTGTGTACTCAAAGCTTGAGAACTTTGACTTTTAATGTCCAGGTTCACTGGATCTAATGCTCTCATTTTGACTTCGTTAACTTTCATTGTACCTTCTGACATTTTATTTCTCTAAGGTAAAAATTTCTGAGCCCTGAAATCCCAAAGTTTAAATAACCACCGACATTCCTTACTAACATCTATTTGTAAGCAATCTAAATAAAAAATTAGGGGAAAACCTTCCCTTAATTTTGTGAGCAAAAACTTTTAGCAATAACAGGATATAAGCTTAGTGCTCTCAAAGTTATGGAAGGCATGTTTCAATGGTGTTTTAATTTACACTTGATAATTTTGCTATTTCTTTCTGTTTCTTTCCCTCCTCACATATAAGAATAGTAATATTCTTGGTAAGGCTGGATTGCATTATATCCTTGTTTCCTGTGGGTCCCATAGATGCTTTTGTCATCATACTCAAGTATTATTTTAAGCATTTGTAATTCTTTTCCACAAATGAAAAAACTCTGTTTTTCTTGTCAATATTCCCACTGTCTGTATATAGTATATGTTGAGTAACAGTTAGATACATAAGCGAACCACTAGGTAATGAATAATTGAATGAATAACTGGTGGTGTGTTTAAAAAACGTTTCACAATGAAAGGAGTCATTAATACAATGATGTAGATTGTACAAAGAATCCACTTCCTTATCTTAGTAGTACTGTAAATTTAAACTCATTAATACTTCTTTCCTTAAATCAAAAGGTACTTAGCATCTGATATGGGCTTAGTAAATAACTTGGACAATGTAATACATAGATGTTTTAAACTTTTAGCTCTTATATAAACAACATTTTAACTTTAAGTGCACAAAATGTTGCCCCATAGCTTCAGTATTTGAAAAATAAGCATGCTATTAGTATTTTACTATGGTAAGAAATAAAGATTATGATGATTATGTTTCAAATGTATTTCTAGGATCTTCTTAATTCTAAAAGAGAAATTAGTTTCAGGCTAGGATATAAAAAACAATCATATCAACAATCAATTGCTTAAATGTAGATGTTGACTGAACATTATACATTTTTAGAAATAGTTTGGTTTAATTTTTCAAACAAATTATCTATTTCTTAAAATTGTATAAAATATAAGTCAAAATTTCAAATTCTAACTAAAAAAATTTAAGAGGACAGTGCATACAGAAGTTAAATTTATGTTAAATCTCAAATTATTTAAATTGGAAATGCTTATAAAACAAACATATTACAGAGTTTTAGAGCTGAAATGATTTTGTTATTTGGAACCAATTAGTTGCCTCTGTATAAATTAAGCATTTGAAGGGATTAATAACAGACCAAACGATCCAATTTTTAAAATAAATTTGATGTTTTAGACTTAAGAGATTGGCAATGAAAATTTGCTATATAAATATTTTTACTAAAGAGTTTTACAGGGTACATTACTTTCAAATTTACTGATTATTAAGCAATTAATACCAACCATACATAAAAAAATTAAATTCAGATTCTCAAAGGGTTTTTTTTAAGTGCTTTAAAATTAAAATGTTAAAGCATGTTAGGATTAAAAAGAATTGATAAAGTGACAAATATATATAAATTAAGGTTTCAATGGATATGTTTGTTGTTTTACCAAGAATAATATGGAAATTTTTATAGTGCATAGAAATGAAGAAAAAGAAAATGATTTAGTTACTTCATTTGCTCACACAGAACTAAAATTATAAGTAACAGGAAGAACATTTATTTTAATTCTAATTAAAGCGCAGTGTGGAATATTTTTGTTCATGTTTTATAGAATCTTTAAGAAATTCTCTCACTGAATCTGGTTTCCCAAAATTTTAAAGTTAAAAAGAAAATCAAAGAACATGAAAAATTTACCTAGTAAGCTCTGAGCTGAAAATACAATAACAGTTCTAGAGAGAATATGACAAAGTATGTATTACCATATAAATCTAGTGCCAAAATGTAATTAAAACTGATACTCAAATTTAAAACATAGAAGACTACCGAAAAGAATTACCATGTAATAAACATCTCCTTTCTTCAGTTTAGCTTATGTCCTTCTTATTGACTATAGTTTCTTAGGAACATTTTAAACATCAGTCTCCTTATAAAGTACTCTTTGATAGACATTTTTAATAAGATTTTTTTTAGATTAGAGTATAATTGTTTTACAATGTTATGTTAACTTCTGCTAACATGTTAACAGTGTGAATCAGCTATAAGGGCACATTTATCCCCTCCCTCTTGGACCTCCTTCTCACCTCTCTAGTAAACTTTTGAGCAAAATTTTCTATAAAGAGTTAGGAATAACCTTAACTGTTCCATTTTACAGACCTACTTAACAAAATTTCTTATTGTCAGACCAAAATTATAACCAAGCATGTTTTGTATTAGGAAAAAAATGATAGAATGCTCACATAAATCAGTAAGATAATACAACACAATGAAAATGGCAAAAGAATTTACAGTAAGAGAGAAATAATAAATATACGAGGTGTTCAAACTCACAATTAAACAATTAAAACAGAAGACTAATTTTTGCCCATCAAATAGGCAGTGTAATTTAGGTTTGTTGATAAGTAGGAGAGAGAAAGGGAGAATCCCATATTCTACTGAATAAGTTAGTGTCACCTTTTAAGAGTAATTTGGCAATATCTTTCAAAATTAAAAATGTATATACAACTAGACTAAGAAAATCTACAGAAATTTGCAGGATTTTTATATAAAAATGTACATACATGGGCACACACACGAGAGTTAATTTTGTCAAATCAGACTACTAAAACAACTGAAATAACAATCAATAAAAGACTGGTCAATTAATATGTGATACATTCATACAATGAAACATTCTTTGTTTTCTTAAGAGTAAACTTTTAAAATGTACAATATATACATGCAAATTTGCATCTATTTAGTGATTCTTTCCTGATAAATTTTAAATTTTGTTTAAGAATATCTCTTTTGTTTACAAAAAATTGGCAACACTTGATTAAAGTGAATTAACAAGTCTTTTTTAAGGAGCATAAATTTGGGATCTGTGCTGAAGGGAAAGGAATTTTTCATTTTACTTTTTTTATCAATGAATTGTTTTATTTCTCTAAGAAGATTAAATTATTACTTTCAGAATTTTTCATAAAGCAACTGATTATTTAGAAAAGGTAACTATAGCTTCTCTTTTCCTTTCTTCTTAAAATTTGCATCTAAAAGCTTATTAAAAACTAATAGATAATATATACATACATAGACATACACAGATGCACAAAGAATATAAGAATCAGATCATATATATAGTCAAATATTTAATTGATACAAAACTGTAATTTTGTATGTGTGGGTAAACATAGATGTGTGTATATTCAACATGTCTGGGTTAACATGTATGCAAGTAATGAAATAGCATCATCACAAATTTATATTTTCTCTTATTTAAAAATGCCTGTAATTGGCATTCCCCTCTTTATCCTGGGGCTCAAAATATGTCCACTTCTCTTTTAATATTTAAATTAACGTATTTCCAAACCCCTACTCTTCAAACTCACTATAGCACAATGAATTAAGAATGCAGGTTTTAAGGACTCTTACGGGGAGGTAGGAGGGAGGGGTGTTCAGGATGGGGAACACGTGTACACCTGTGGCGGATACATGTTGATGTATGGCAAAACCAATACAATATTGTAAAGTAATTAACCTCCAATTAAAATAAATAAATTTAATTTTTTTTTAAAAGAATGCAGGTTTTAGAGCCCACTTCTGCCCCTTAGTAGATATGGGACATGGCAAGTTACCTAGTGTCTCTGTGTTTGGCTTCTCTTCTGTAAGGTGAAGAATACCTTACCTCTAGTTTTGTGTGTTGCAAGGATGACATATGTTAATATAAGTCAAGCCCCAGAAAGATTAGCAATCTTCCTCCAGATGTTCCCCAAAATTCCAGGGTTGTTTATTTAGTCCAGTTTGACCATATCGAGTTATCAAAGGAAAGTCTGGTCAGTTAGCTAAAGAAACTCGTTTTCTCAATTTTGTTGATGTCATTATTGCACAGTATCTCTAACAAATATAAACAGCCCAGGTAATAGAACAAAATGCATTCATTCAGTACATTTGTTGAGTGCGTTCTATCTACTAAAAATTGTATTCATAAATGAGAATACAGTAGTGAAAAAAAAAAAAAAGCCACTTCTCCAGGTAAATAAAACAAAGCCACTGCCTAGGGGAATGTAAGCCAAGCTTATATTCAAACCTCCACAATTTAGCAGTCTAAACTGAGATCACCGAGTAAGTAGATTTCTTCCTAAACTATTCTCAATTTTCAATGATGTTGTGATGCAAAGCAAAAGAAAGAAGCTCTAAACAGTCTTCTGACAGCGCTTCCCCCAAAAAAGTGCTTGAAATTACTTTAATTTCAATTGAATATGTTCAGGTAACAAAATGAAGGAAAGACTATTACATATATGCTGTGTATATTTGTGTATGTATGTATGATAAAACATGTCCACAGCACATGTTAAATGAAATTATACCTGCAGGCAACAATGTGAAAGAGGTTTCATTTAATTTTTCTTGCATTTAGAATTTAAACTCAAATCCTCTCTCTATTTCCACTCATAAGAAACATCTTGAGAAACAAAAACACTTAAATACAACCAGGTATCAGTGGAACATTTTAATCACAGTCAATATTTTGTAATTGACGCTAAAACCTTAAGCCTAAGCACAAAAGTATACTATACATTTACAGGATTTTCCCTCAGGAAATGTAAACATATTGTACTCTGTCCATGGCAACTATCCTTGAAAAACTGATTCTACATGCCAGTGAAGTAATTTCACACAATTCAAGGAACAATGCAAACCCACTAGCAAAACTCTAACCAGGCCAAGTTGTTACATAATTCCATCACCGTAGAAAAATGAGGAATACAAAATGTCAGTGCATAGTTATAATTAATCAACTTTGCATTCCTTGGAAAGAAAATTTCAGTTCCATGAGAGAGAAAATTCCAAGCAATGCAAAAAAGGGATATCTACCTATCTCCTAAGTTGAAAATTCTCTATGAGCACAACCAGACAGAGATTACTCATATGCTTATGAACTCTTGCAATCTTTTCCCAAGTGGGATCACATTTCCCCTTTAAAAAAGAAAGAAACACAAAACTGCATTCATCTGGAAAACAGTATACTATGATTCAGTACATTCTACTACCCCAAATGAAAGTTAGTCCAACATCCATTTCTGTATTCTATATATTTCAAAGCAAGTGTTTTCATATTCTATACTCAATGTTTTAGGAATTATTGGTTCTTACATGAGAAATATTAGCACCTGAAATCTGAAATCATGCAAAGTTCAATACTTTTAACTTCAAATTTGCATGTCAAAATAGTATATATGTATTTATTTAAAATATTATTGAATATATCATGGGGTAGACATGAGACTACATATAGCAGTGTATAAAACACATGTGGTCTTACTCTCATGTAGCTTAAAGCATTATAGGGTGAAAAGTAAATACACTAATAAATATCTAACTACAAATTCTGATGGATACATATAAATAATAATGAACCATGAAAAAAGAGGACCTTTTCAGATTATGTGATCAGGGAAAGTCTCTAGGAGGAAGAGTGTTTTTGAAAGTGAGATCAGAAAGATGAGCTTTTTAGCAAATAGCTTGTGTGAAGGTCTTGTTGAGAGATTTTTTGATTTATTTATGGAACTAAAAGATCAATAGTTTGAAGTTTGATGAGAAATGGAGAGAACAATTCCAGGAGAAAATGGAGAAGAAGAAGTCATTGGATGGAGGTCCTTAAGGTCACTTGTTTTAATTAGAGGAATAACATTTTCAATTTATGATGTTAAACAATCATACCAGAGAGAATTCTGAGTAGGGCAAGAGCAGAAAGATGGAGAACAGTGGAACAATACCAGGGTACAAAATACTATACAAGTCTTGGTTTGGGTATTGGCAGCTCTGGACACTGACTTGGACTGATTTCTAGACAATTGTTGTTGCTGATCTTGAATCGCTAAGTCCTGTCTGACTTTTTGCAGTTTCATAGACTGCAGCACATGAGGCTTCCCTGTCCTTCGCTATCTCCCGGAGTTTGCTCAAATTCAAGTCCACTGAGTCGCTAGTGCCGTCTATCTCGTCCTCGGTCGTCCCATTCTCCTCCTGCCCTCCAGCTTTCCCAGCATCAGGGTCTTTTACAATGAGTTGGCTCTTCACATCAGGTAGTCAAACTATTGGAGATTCAGCTACAGCATCAGTCCTTCCAATGAATATTCAGGGTTGATTTCCTTTAGGATTGACTGGTTTTAAGAGAAATTAGTTTCAGGCTAGGATATAAAAAACAATCATATCAACAATCAATTGCTTAAATGTAGATGTTGACTGAACATTATACATTTTTAGAAATAGTTTGGTTTAATTTTTCAAACAAATTATCTATTTCTTAAAATTGTATAAAATATAAGTCAAAATTTCAAATTCTAACTAAAAAAATTTAAGAGGACAGTGCATACAGAAGTTAAATTTATGTTAAATCTCAAATTATTTAAATTGGAAATGCTTATAAAACAAACATATTACAGAGTTTTAGAGCTGAAATGATTTTGTTATTTGGAACCAATTAGTTGCCTCTGTATAAATTAAGCATTTGAAGGGATTAATAACAGACCAAACGATCCAATTTTTAAAATAAATTTGATGTTTTAGACTTAAGAGATTGGCAATGAAAATTTGCTATATAAATATTTTTACTAAAGAGTTTTACAGGGTACATTACTTTCAAATTTACTGATTATTAAGCAATTAATACCAACCATACATAAAAAAATTAAATTCAGATTCTCAAAGGGTTTTTTTTAAGTGCTTTAAAATTAAAATGTTAAAGCATGTTAGGATTAAAAAGAATTGATAAAGTGACAAATATATATAAATTAAGGTTTCAATGGATATGTTTGTTGTTTTACCAAGAATAATATGGAAATTTTTATAGTGCATAGAAATGAAGAAAAAGAAAATGATTTAGTTACTTCATTTGCTCACACAGAACTAAAATTATAAGTAACAGGAAGAACATTTATTTTAATTCTAATTAAAGCGCAGTGTGGAATATTTTTGTTCATGTTTTATAGAATCTTTAAGAAATTCTCTCACTGAATCTGGTTTCCCAAAATTTTAAAGTTAAAAAGAAAATCAAAGAACATGAAAAATTTACCTAGTAAGCTCTGAGCTGAAAATACAATAACAGTTCTAGAGAGAATATGACAAAGTATGTATTACCATATAAATCTAGTGCCAAAATGTAATTAAAACTGATACTCAAATTTAAAACATAGAAGACTACCGAAAAGAATTACCATGTAATAAACATCTCCTTTCTTCAGTTTAGCTTATGTCCTTCTTATTGACTATAGTTTCTTAGGAACATTTTAAACATCAGTCTCCTTATAAAGTACTCTTTGATAGACATTTTTAATAAGATTTTTTTTAGATTAGAGTATAATTGTTTTACAATGTTATGTTAACTTCTGCTAACATGTTAACAGTGTGAATCAGCTATAAGGGCACATTTATCCCCTCCCTCTTGGACCTCCTTCTCACCTCTCTAGTAAACTTTTGAGCAAAATTTTCTATAAAGAGTTAGGAATAACCTTAACTGTTCCATTTTACAGACCTACTTAACAAAATTTCTTATTGTCAGACCAAAATTATAACCAAGCATGTTTTGTATTAGGAAAAAAATGATAGAATGCTCACATAAATCAGTAAGATAATACAACACAATGAAAATGGCAAAAGAATTTACAGTAAGAGAGAAATAATAAATATACGAGGTGTTCAAACTCACAATTAAACAATTAAAACAGAAGACTAATTTTTGCCCATCAAATAGGCAGTGTAATTTAGGTTTGTTGATAAGTAGGAGAGAGAAAGGGAGAATCCCATATTCTACTGAATAAGTTAGTGTCACCTTTTAAGAGTAATTTGGCAATATCTTTCAAAATTAAAAATGTATATACAACTAGACTAAGAAAATCTACAGAAATTTGCAGGATTTTTATATAAAAATGTACATACATGGGCACACACACGAGAGTTAATTTTGTCAAATCAGACTACTAAAACAACTGAAATAACAATCAATAAAAGACTGGTCAATTAATATGTGATACATTCATACAATGAAACATTCTTTGTTTTCTTAAGAGTAAACTTTTAAAATGTACAATATATACATGCAAATTTGCATCTATTTAGTGATTCTTTCCTGATAAATTTTAAATTTTGTTTAAGAATATCTCTTTTGTTTACAAAAAATTGGCAACACTTGATTAAAGTGAATTAACAAGTCTTTTTTAAGGAGCATAAATTTGGGATCTGTGCTGAAGGGAAAGGAATTTTTCATTTTACTTTTTTTATCAATGAATTGTTTTATTTCTCTAAGAAGATTAAATTATTACTTTCAGAATTTTTCATAAAGCAACTGATTATTTAGAAAAGGTAACTATAGCTTCTCTTTTCCTTTCTTCTTAAAATTTGCATCTAAAAGCTTATTAAAAACTAATAGATAATATATACATACATAGACATACACAGATGCACAAAGAATATAAGAATCAGATCATATATATAGTCAAATATTTAATTGATACAAAACTGTAATTTTGTATGTGTGGGTAAACATAGATGTGTGTATATTCAACATGTCTGGGTTAACATGTATGCAAGTAATGAAATAGCATCATCACAAATTTATATTTTCTCTTATTTAAAAATGCCTGTAATTGGCATTCCCCTCTTTATCCTGGGGCTCAAAATATGTCCACTTCTCTTTTAATATTTAAATTAACGTATTTCCAAACCCCTACTCTTCAAACTCACTATAGCACAATGAATTAAGAATGCAGGTTTTAAGGACTCTTACGGGGAGGTAGGAGGGAGGGGTGTTCAGGATGGGGAACACGTGTACACCTGTGGCGGATACATGTTGATGTATGGCAAAACCAATACAATATTGTAAAGTAATTAACCTCCAATTAAAATAAATAAATTTAATTTTTTTTTAAAAGAATGCAGGTTTTAGAGCCCACTTCTGCCCCTTAGTAGATATGGGACATGGCAAGTTACCTAGTGTCTCTGTGTTTGGCTTCTCTTCTGTAAGGTGAAGAATACCTTACCTCTAGTTTTGTGTGTTGCAAGGATGACATATGTTAATATAAGTCAAGCCCCAGAAAGATTAGCAATCTTCCTCCAGATGTTCCCCAAAATTCCAGGGTTGTTTATTTAGTCCAGTTTGACCATATCGAGTTATCAAAGGAAAGTCTGGTCAGTTAGCTAAAGAAACTCGTTTTCTCAATTTTGTTGATGTCATTATTGCACAGTATCTCTAACAAATATAAACAGCCCAGGTAATAGAACAAAATGCATTCATTCAGTACATTTGTTGAGTGCGTTCTATCTACTAAAAATTGTATTCATAAATGAGAATACAGTAGTGAAAAAAAAAAAAAAGCCACTTCTCCAGGTAAATAAAACAAAGCCACTGCCTAGGGGAATGTAAGCCAAGCTTATATTCAAACCTCCACAATTTAGCAGTCTAAACTGAGATCACCGAGTAAGTAGATTTCTTCCTAAACTATTCTCAATTTTCAATGATGTTGTGATGCAAAGCAAAAGAAAGAAGCTCTAAACAGTCTTCTGACAGCGCTTCCCCCAAAAAAGTGCTTGAAATTACTTTAATTTCAATTGAATATGTTCAGGTAACAAAATGAAGGAAAGACTATTACATATATGCTGTGTATATTTGTGTATGTATGTATGATAAAACATGTCCACAGCACATGTTAAATGAAATTATACCTGCAGGCAACAATGTGAAAGAGGTTTCATTTAATTTTTCTTGCATTTAGAATTTAAACTCAAATCCTCTCTCTATTTCCACTCATAAGAAACATCTTGAGAAACAAAAACACTTAAATACAACCAGGTATCAGTGGAACATTTTAATCACAGTCAATATTTTGTAATTGACGCTAAAACCTTAAGCCTAAGCACAAAAGTATACTATACATTTACAGGATTTTCCCTCAGGAAATGTAAACATATTGTACTCTGTCCATGGCAACTATCCTTGAAAAACTGATTCTACATGCCAGTGAAGTAATTTCACACAATTCAAGGAACAATGCAAACCCACTAGCAAAACTCTAACCAGGCCAAGTTGTTACATAATTCCATCACCGTAGAAAAATGAGGAATACAAAATGTCAGTGCATAGTTATAATTAATCAACTTTGCATTCCTTGGAAAGAAAATTTCAGTTCCATGAGAGAGAAAATTCCAAGCAATGCAAAAAAGGGATATCTACCTATCTCCTAAGTTGAAAATTCTCTATGAGCACAACCAGACAGAGATTACTCATATGCTTATGAACTCTTGCAATCTTTTCCCAAGTGGGATCACATTTCCCCTTTAAAAAAGAAAGAAACACAAAACTGCATTCATCTGGAAAACAGTATACTATGATTCAGTACATTCTACTACCCCAAATGAAAGTTAGTCCAACATCCATTTCTGTATTCTATATATTTCAAAGCAAGTGTTTTCATATTCTATACTCAATGTTTTAGGAATTATTGGTTCTTACATGAGAAATATTAGCACCTGAAATCTGAAATCATGCAAAGTTCAATACTTTTAACTTCAAATTTGCATGTCAAAATAGTATATATGTATTTATTTAAAATATTATTGAATATATCATGGGGTAGACATGAGACTACATATAGCAGTGTATAAAACACATGTGGTCTTACTCTCATGTAGCTTAAAGCATTATAGGGTGAAAAGTAAATACACTAATAAATATCTAACTACAAATTCTGATGGATACATATAAATAATAATGAACCATGAAAAAAGAGGACCTTTTCAGATTATGTGATCAGGGAAAGTCTCTAGGAGGAAGAGTGTTTTTGAAAGTGAGATCAGAAAGATGAGCTTTTTAGCAAATAGCTTGTGTGAAGGTCTTGTTGAGAGATTTTTTGATTTATTTATGGAACTAAAAGATCAATAGTTTGAAGTTTGATGAGAAATGGAGAGAACAATTCCAGGAGAAAATGGAGAAGAAGAAGTCATTGGATGGAGGTCCTTAAGGTCACTTGTTTTAATTAGAGGAATAACATTTTCAATTTATGATGTTAAACAATCATACCAGAGAGAATTCTGAGTAGGGCAAGAGCAGAAAGATGGAGAACAGTGGAACAATACCAGGGTACAAAATACTATACAAGTCTTGGTTTGGGTATTGGCAGCTCTGGACACTGACTTGGACTGATTTCTAGACAATTGTTGTTGCTGATCTTGAATCGCTAAGTCCTGTCTGACTTTTTGCAGTTTCATAGACTGCAGCACATGAGGCTTCCCTGTCCTTCGCTATCTCCCGGAGTTTGCTCAAATTCAAGTCCACTGAGTCGCTAGTGCCGTCTATCTCGTCCTCGGTCGTCCCATTCTCCTCCTGCCCTCCAGCTTTCCCAGCATCAGGGTCTTTTACAATGAGTTGGCTCTTCACATCAGGTAGTCAAACTATTGGAGATTCAGCTACAGCATCAGTCCTTCCAATGAATATTCAGGGTTGATTTCCTTTAGGATTGACTGGTTTAATCTCCTTGCTATCCAAGGACTCTCAAGGGTCTTCTCCAGCACCACAGTTAGAAGGCATCAATTATACAGCACTCAGCCTTCTTTATGGTCCAGCTCTCACATCTGTACATAACTACTGGAAAAAACATAATTTTGACTAAACAGAGCTTTGTTGCCATGTGATATCTCTGCTTTTTAATATGCTGACTAGGTTGGTCATAGTTTTTCTTCCAAGGAGCAAGCATATTTTTAAGTTCATGGCTGCAGTCACTGTCCACAGTGATTTTGAAGCCTAAGAAAATAAAATCTGTCACTGTTTCCAATTTTTCCCCACCTATTTGCCATGAAGTGATGGGACCAGATGCCATGATCTTAGTTTTTTAAATGCTGTGTTTCAAGCCAGCTTTTTCACTCTCCTCCTTCACCCTTATCAAAAGGCTCTTTAGTTCATCTTTGTTTTCTGCCATTAGAGTGGCGTCCTCTGCGTATCTGAGGTTGTTGATATTTCTCCTGGATATCTTGATTCCAGCTTGTGCTTCATCCAGCCTGGCATTTCACATCGTGTATTCTGCATAGAAGTTAAATAAACAAAGTGACAATATACAACCTTTACATACTCCTTTCCTAATTTTGAACCAGTCCATTGGTCCATGTCTGGTTTTAACTTGCTTCTTGACCTGTGTACAGGTTTCTTAGGAGACAGGTAAGGTGGTCTGGTAGTCCCATTTCTCTAAGAATTTTCCGCAGTTTGTTGTTATCCACACAGTCAAAAGCTTTAAAATAGTCAATGAAGCAGAAGTGGGTGTTTTTCCGAAATTCCTTGGTTTTCTCTATGATTCAGTGAATACTGGCAATTTGATCTCTGATTCTTCTGCCTTTTCTAAATACAGCTTGTACATCTGGAATTTCTTGGCTCACATACTGCTGAAGCCTAGCTTGAAGGACTTTGAGCATTACCTTGCTAGCTTGTGAAATGAACACAATTGTATGATAGTTTAAACATCCTCTGGCATTGCCCTTCTTTGGGATAGGAATAAAAACTGACCTTTTCCAGTCCTGTGGCCACTGCTGAATTTTTAGAAATAAGAATAAATTTTCTTTGGAAAACCTATTCTGAATTGTCTATGTATATTATGGGTTTATATGGGTTGTCATAGAACCCTAACTGACATCTGTCACATTTTCATATGGGAGATATGTGTCCAGTGAATGTAACCAAAGACTCTATCCAAAACAAGAATCCACACTTCATCTTTGTTATAAAGGAATGAAGGCTCAGAGCTGATAAATCTATAATTTTCCAAGATATGCTGGAAATCTGAATTGTGATGTGAAATCTTTCAATGTTTAATACTGGATGAATTTTAAAAAAATAAAATAAAATTTATATTAACTTCCAGACCATGTTGTGATTTAAACTTTTTACCATTATAAGGCTATCTGGCTTGAATGGTGAAGTATAAAATGATGATTTCATAATATAAAAGGAGAAATCTGATTAAGCAACAACATAATACATAAAGTCCCTTTCTAATTCTAAATTACTCTAAGAAATCCTCAAAAGTTAATAGTTTCCTTCAAATGCAAAAATATGTCTTTTCTACAACTGAATTCTATGAAAAATTTTGACATTTTCACAAATGCCAACTGTTTTCAACCTCTTGGAATAGAGATTAAATGGTTTTAGTACACTCAAATAATCATTAATTTATTCATTCCTTTATTCAACAAATTCAGTGGGTCAACAATTGTGTTTGGCATTGGCACAGAGAGGATTCAAGATAAAATTTTTGTTCTCATGAGACCTGAAGTCAGTGAATGGGGAAAGAAGTCAGTAGATAGCTATAGTAGTGTGTTGAGTGCTTATTTAACTTATATGCAGAGTACATAATGCAAAATGCCAGGTTGGATGAAGCACAACCTGGAATCAAGATTGCTGAGAGAAATATGAATAACCTGAGATACAGGAGAGTGAAAAAGTTGGCTTAAAACTCAACATCCAGAAAATTAAGATCATGGAATCCAGTCACATCACTTCATGGCAAATACATGGGAAAAAAATGGAAACAGTGAGAGACTTTATTTTGGGGGGCTCCAAAATCACTGCAGATGGTGATTGCAGCAATGAAATTAAAAGACGCTTGCTCCTTGGAAGATAAGCTATGACCAATCTAGACAGCGTATGAAAAAGCAGACACATTACTTTGCTAACAAATATCTGTCTAGTCAAAGCTGTGGCTTTTCCAGTGGTCATGTATGGATGTGATAGTTGGACTATACAGAAAGTTGAGCATTGAAGAATTGATACTTTTGAACTGTAGTGTTGGAGAAAACTCTTGAGAGTCCCTTGGACTGCAAGGAGATCCAACCAGTGAATTCAAAGGAAATCAGTCCTGAATATTCATTGGAAGGACTGATGCCAAAATGCTTTGGCCAACTAATGCAAAGAATGGACTCCTTGGAAAAGACTTTGATGCTGGGAAAGACTGAAGGTAGGTGGAGGGGACGACAGAGAATGAGATGGTTGGATGGCATCCCCGACTTGATGGATATGAGTTTGAGCAAGCTCCGGGAGTTGGTGATGAACAGGGAAGCCTGGCGTCTATGGGGTCACAAAGACTCGGACACAACTGAGTGACTGAACTGAACTGAACTGAATGCTTTACTATGGGAGGGCACAGGATGATGTGGAATAGTACAGAAGGAGAACACAACCCACACTGGAAAGTGGGGGACGGAAGAATGGGCCAGACAGAGATGTTCCTTACAGAAGTGCCTTATAGCAGAAGGGTAAGTACGATTTACTTGTGTGTGTATGAATGATCATATTTAGAGAACCAGTAACTACAAACAGTATAACGCTTTCAACAAGTAATCAAAGCACAAATGGAAATAAGCGAACTATAAAAAAGAGGGAATCAGAGCATAAGCCATACACAAAAGTAATAGCTTCAGACAACATGGCATTTGCTGAACTTTCGGAGCAAATAACACCACAAAGATCTTTAAGATAAGTAGCTATTAAAAAAAAAAAAAAAAAAATAAGTAGCTATGAGAAATAGAGAAGTTCCTTTTATACCATCACTCTAGGCAATAACACATTTTAGAGTTAAGATAGTATGAAACAGAAGATTCTTCAGTCCTGAAACTGAGCACCATTTTCTCATGTATAATGTGTAATAAGAAATACTCAGTTTTTCACTGAAACCTTGCACAAAAAAACCCAAAGCATCTTCAAAGGAAATGGACCAGAATTTACATCAAAAAGGAAAGGCCTTTAGGCAATCACCATTACCTCAAAGATACTCAACCTTAGTAAACCAGCATCCATTTTTTACTGAAAATCTGGAGAACTCAAATCTCCCCAGTAGAATTCCCATAACTTCTGTGACTGGTTAAACAATGTTATGAAATTTTTGTCTTCAAATGTTCTATGAATCCCCTTCTTGGCATTTAGGCAAGAACACTTAATATCCGAAGGAAAAAATGTCAGACATAAATTTTGAAAAGGATACTCATTCTTTGCTTATTTCTAGTGGGGAGATGTCATAAAGGAAAAGATGCTATAAGAGCATGGTTGGATAGAGAACAATGCAGAGGACTAGAATGCCAACTGCAGAAATGTTCTGGTGAGGAAGGGAGTAAAGGATTCACTAGTCCTGGGGAAGACAGTCCAGAGAGGCAAGAAATGAGGAAAGAAAGAATAAGTTAAGATGGAGTTGTGACATTTACTTGCTCTATATACAGTGATTTAGATATCTACCAGGATATATCCATTGAGTCTTTTTGTTTATATAACTCAATTTAAACTTTTTTATCAAAAATTATCTACTGATTCATGTAACCAAAAGTTCCAATAAGTAAACTGCGCTTCAGGCACAGTAGAAGTTCAAACAATGTCCTTGAAACCAGTTTTTTTCTCTTTTCTTTGCCTTCTAGCTTGCTCACCTTAATAACTGGGCACAACATGTGACTATTGACAGTTTCAAATTGCTATCTTGTGATAGTAAGATATTTAATTTCTTTTTCAGTTTTTTTTGCCTTTATAACAGTACTTGATTTTACATTCTCATTTGACTTCATCTTTTCCAATGTTTTTTAATTGTGGTAAAATACATATAAAATTTACCATCTTCACCATGTGTACAAACCCAGAGCTGTTAAATATATGATGCTGTACTATCATCACCACGATCCATCTCCAAAATCCAAAATCTTGTAAAACTTAAATTCTACACCCAATTAACTGTAATCTCCCATTCTTCCTTTTCCCCGGCCCCTGGTAACGACCACTGTATTTTCTGTCTCTATGGATTTAAATACTCTAGGTGGTGGTTTAGTCACTAAGTCATGTCTGACACTTGTGACCCCATGGACTGCAGCCTACCAGGCTCCTCTGTCCTTGGGATTCTCCAGGCAAGAATATTGGAGTAGGTTGCCATTTCCTTCTCCAGGGGATCTTCTTGACCCAGCAATCAAACCCCAGTCTCCTGCATTGCAGGCAGATTCTTTACCAACTGAGCTACGAGGGAAGCCCAGAAATACTCTTAGCACCTATATAGGTGGAATAATGCAGTATAGTTTTGTGTGACTGGTCCACATTTAGCATAATGTTATCAATGTTCATTCGTGCTATAGTATATTATATATCAGGATTTTTCTTTTTCAAGGCTAAATAATATTCCATTATATTTATCTGTACATAGAAACCACATTTTGCTTATTTATCCATGGATGACTTGGGTTCTTTCCACATTTTACTTATTGTGAAAATGCTGCTATGAACATAAGTACGCAAATATCACTTTGCTGCTGCTAAGTCGCTTCAGTCGCGTCCAACTCTGTGCGACCCNAGTATCCTTTGCTTATTTCTAGTGGGGAGATGTCATAAAGGAAAAGATGCTATAAGAGCATGGTTGGATAGAGAACAATGCAGAGGACTAGAATGCCAACTGCAGAAATGTTCTGGTGAGGAAGGGAGTAAAGGATTCACTAGTCCTGGGGAAGACAGTCCAGAGAGGCAAGAAATGAGGAAAGAAAGAATAAGTTAAGATGGAGTTGTGACATTTACTTGCTCTATATACAGTGATTTAGATATCTACCAGGATATATCCATTGAGTCTTTTTGTTTATATAACTCAATTTAAACTTTTTTATCAAAAATTATCTACTGATTCATGTAACCAAAAGTTCCAATAAGTAAACTGCGCTTCAGGCACAGTAGAAGTTCAAACAATGTCCTTGAAACCAGTTTTTTTCTCTTTTCTTTGCCTTCTAGCTTGCTCACCTTAATAACTGGGCACAACATGTGACTATTGACAGTTTCAAATTGCTATCTTGTGATAGTAAGATATTTAATTTCTTTTTCAGTTTTTTTTGCCTTTATAACAGTACTTGATTTTACATTCTCATTTGACTTCATCTTTTCCAATGTTTTTTAATTGTGGTAAAATACATATAAAATTTACCATCTTCACCATGTGTACAAACCCAGAGCTGTTAAATATATGATGCTGTACTATCATCACCACGATCCATCTCCAAAATCCAAAATCTTGTAAAACTTAAATTCTACACCCAATTAACTGTAATCTCCCATTCTTCCTTTTCCCCGGCCCCTGGTAACGACCACTGTATTTTCTGTCTCTATGGATTTAAATACTCTAGGTGGTGGTTTAGTCACTAAGTCATGTCTGACACTTGTGACCCCATGGACTGCAGCCTACCAGGCTCCTCTGTCCTTGGGATTCTCCAGGCAAGAATATTGGAGTAGGTTGCCATTTCCTTCTCCAGGGGATCTTCTTGACCCAGCAATCAAACCCCAGTCTCCTGCATTGCAGGCAGATTCTTTACCAACTGAGCTACGAGGGAAGCCCAGAAATACTCTTAGCACCTATATAGGTGGAATAATGCAGTATAGTTTTGTGTGACTGGTCCACATTTAGCATAATGTTATCAATGTTCATTCGTGCTATAGTATATTATATATCAGGATTTTTCTTTTTCAAGGCTAAATAATATTCCATTATATTTATCTGTACATAGAAACCACATTTTGCTTATTTATCCATGGATGACTTGGGTTCTTTCCACATTTTACTTATTGTGAAAATGCTGCTATGAACATAAGTACGCAAATATCACTTTGCTGCTGCTAAGTCGCTTCAGTCGCGTCCAACTCTGTGCGACCCCATAGACGGCAGCCCACCAGGCTCCCCCATCCCTGGGATTCTCCAGGCAAGAATACTGGAGTGGGTTGCCATTTCCTTCTCCAATGCATAAAAGAGAAAAGTGAAAGTGAAGTCGCTCAGTCTGTTCGACTGTTAGCGACCCCATGGACTGCAGCCCACCAGCTCCTCCGTCCATTGGATTTTCCAGGCAAGAGTACTGGGGTGGGGTGCCATTGCCTTCCCCGAAATATCACTTTAAGATATCGCTTTCAATTCTTTGGGTCTATACCTCAAAGTGGAATTGCTAGATCATATGATAATTATATATCTTTTTTTTTTTAAGGAAAATAGACTGTTTTACATAGCAGTTGTACTTTTTTCCAGTTTTGCATTTCCACCAACAGTTCACAAGAGTTCTAATTCCTCCATGTTCTCACCAACACTTGCTTTCTGTTTGTTTTTGATAGTAGCCATCCTAAAGGGTGTTGTAGGTATCTCATTGTTTTGATTTTCATTCCTCTAATGATTAGCTATGTTGCACATTTTTTCATGTGCTTGTTGGTCATCTATATATCTTCTTTGGAGAAATGTCTATTGAAATCCTTTGCCCGTTTTTAAATCAGGTTGGTTGTTTTAGTTGTTGTTGAGTTTTAAGAGTCTTATATTCTGGATTTTAATCCTTGATCAGTATATGAGTTGCAAACATTTTCCCATTCTGTGGGTTTCCTTTTCATTCTGTTGATAGTGTCTTTTAATGTACAAAATTTTAAAATTTTTGTGAAATCATATTTGTCAATTTTTTTCTTTTGCTACCTGTTTTCTTTGCCTTTGGTATCACAAGGTGTTTAATTTTGGAAGAAAAAAAACAAGAGACTCTTTCCTAACATTTTCAAGAAATGCTTCATTGTCTCCCTGCCTCTGATTAGGTGTCATGCACATATCTAGAGCACTCACTGTGACCAGATCTATATTTAAAATTTATACAGAAATAGGAAGCATTGAAAGAAAAAAAGACTTGGGGAAATGTCCTTTATCTGAAAAGTTCTGAAATAATAATGCATACAACCCACACTATTTCACAAGTTTATTTCAAATAAGAGTTTCAGGCTATTTTTTGTACAAGACCTGTAAATATTTAACCAAAAAAAAACAAATCCCAATGATGAAACCTTCCTCTGCTACAATCTAAAACATAATGGAATACCTACTGTGCTACACTTTGATCAACTGACCAGTAGGCATCAAGAGATACTAAAATAAAACACAAACATTTAAAATAATTCAGTTATACTGAATATTCTTCTAGAACACTATCTTTTCACCTCAAGAATGATGTTGTGGAACCAGAATATTCAGAGGCCAATTAAGCACGAATTAAAACAGGGGAAAGAAATAGGTTTTAGTCTACTCAGATGGTTATGACAGAATACCATATAGTGGGTAGGTTATATACAACAGAAATTTATTTTTCACAATTCTAGAGTCTGGGAAGTCCAAGATCTGGTGCCAGTGTGGAGAGATCCACTTCCTGGTGCATAGATGGCTATCTTCTCACCATGTCCTCACATGACAAAAGGGATAATAGAGGTTTCGCAGGTCTTTTTAATAGGGCACTAATTCCATTAATAAGAGCCTTACTTTTATGACTTATTCATTTGTCAAAGGCCTCATCTCCATCATCATCAGAGTGGGGATTAGGTTTCAACATTTGAATTTGAGGTGGAAGGTAGGGTGTACAGACAATAAGTCTATAGCAAAATCAAACTTAAAAAGTTATATATTTTTGTTTAGATTAGTGGTGACTAAAGGAATGCGGTTAAAATCTGTTAACTCATAAAATATATAAAGATAAATTTAGACTTATTAAGTGTAAACTGTAGGGTTTGTTGAAAATAGTTATGAACTCTCCTTTAGTTGGTAGTCAGGACTTCTGTATAATTCAGAAATAATAAGGCAAATGATATCCATTGACATTCCAGCCCATTAAATTTAGAATAAAATAAAAAGAAATTGTACTTATCCCCAGTAACTACTAAATTTAAAGAGCTTAGCCCACCAGGCTCCTCTGTCCATGGAATTCTCCAGGCAAGAATACTGGAGTGGGTTGCCATTCCCTTCTCCAATTAGAAGCTAGAGAAGTGGTAAATCTGAAAATCTAAATAAATCAGAAAGTATTTTCCTTAATTATGAATTACAGAACCTTTACATGAAACTGGTATGAACAGAAATATAAAGACATCAGAGACAGTAGTAATCATATGTCCTCTTAATTTCATGCCCATCTATGTCTGTATTATTCACAAGGCAGCATGCTGCTGCTGCTGCTAAGTCGCTTCAGTCGTGTCCAACTCTGTGCGACCCCATGGACGGCAGCCCACCAGGCTCCCCCGTCCCTGGGATTCTCCAGGCAAGAACACTGGAGTAGGTTGCCATTTCCTTCTCCACTGGATCCATTACAAAATGACTCAAGGTTAGAAAGTTCTTGTATTTCAACTAAAAGTACTGGTTACTTCCATCCTACCTTAGAATGACTCAGAAATAAAAGAAATTTTGAAGCATTACACTTGGAATTAAAACCACTGATCTCTAAGTGCTCCGATGAATACAAACTACAGTAGAAATATGGTTTCCTTTTTTAGGACACATATCTCCTGTTAATGCCCCAAAGTCAAAATCCATTAACTTTATTGACAATTTCGTGTTACTGAATCTGTGCTGAATACAAATTACTTTATAAGTAAGGAAGTAAGTGAAGTCACTCAGTCGTGTCCAACTCTTTGGGACCCCATGGACTGTAGCCTACCAGGCTCCTCTCTCCATGGGATTTTCCAGGCAATAGTACTGGAGTGGGNTCCATTAACTTTATTGACAATTTCGTGTTACTGAATCTGTGCTGAATACAAATTACTTTATAAGTAAGGAAGTAAGTGAAGTCACTCAGTCGTGTCCAACTCTTTGGGACCCCATGGACTGTAGCCTACCAGGCTCCTCTCTCCATGGGATTTTCCAGGCAATAGTACTGGAGTGGGGTGCCATTTCCTTCTCCAGCATATCTTCCTGACTCAGGGATAGAACCCAGGTCTCCCGCAACGTAGACAGACGCTTCACCATCTGAGCCACCAGGGAAGTCCAAATTACTTCATAGCCCTTATTTAGTTTCAGTGCTTCATATGTTCTCCCTTATATTGCTGAATAGTACCCCCTCCTCCCACCTTCCATTCCCTCACTTCCAGATATCCAACTCCTAATCCCTGGGACCTGTGAGTGTTACTTTATATAACAGAGACTTCGCAGATGTTATTAAGAATATTAAGATGGGGAGATAATCCTGGATTATCCAGGTTGACCCTAAATGTTATCATATATATCCTTAAAAGAGGGAAGCAGAGGAACATTTGAAACACAAGGAGAAAAAGGCAGTTAGTGAACCAAGGAATAGGAATATTCTTCAAAAGCTGGAAGTCATTTATCCCTAGAATCCCTGGAAGAAGTGTAGCCCTGCCAACACATTGATTTCAGCCCAGGGAAGCCCATTTTAGGCCACCTCCTTCCAGAATTATGAAAGAATAGTGTACATTGCTTTAATACATCACAAGCTTGATAATTTGTCACAGCAGCCACAGTAAATTGACAACCTCTCTTTGTTAGGAACATGAACATGAAGTTTGGAAGATGGAAGAGAACCCAAACCTTTATTATTCTTCCAGCAGTAATGTACAGGCTAGGGAATCTGGAGGAAGCTCCCAGAATTTCTCCTGTATTTCATCCCGTCATACTGAAGGCAACTGAATCCACTGGCAGTGGGTATCTACAATTCTTGCAAATCTGATTTTCTGAAACCAAGCGACTGCTTTCCATGAGTTCCACCACATCCTCAGTTCTTCCAATTGATTTTTAACCTCTTAAATTTAAACCTTTACTTTAAAATAACTTTTTTAATAAATAAACCCCTTCTCTTTGAAACACCTAGAGTACTTTCTGTTATCTTGACTTAACCTTATTTATTACTTCTGAATATCTTGCAACTTACTTAAAATGAATGTAAAATATTTTATTTCCAAAAACATCAGAAGGCTCTTATTTCTACAATTAGGAGTCATGAAGAAAGTTATACATTTTCCAAAGCAATATAGATAAATGTGCATAAAACATTTAATATTTACTTATTCCCTTATTAAGTCAACAAATATTTATTGAATACCAATTCAGTCATAAATGCAATACACAATGTTAGAAATTCAATGATAATCAGGCTAGATGTGATTCCTTCCAACATAGAGTTGATAGAGGAAAATAAAGGAAAATATATGAGATCTTCCCTGTAGCTCAGATGGTAAAGAATCTGCCTACAATGCAGAAGACCTGAGTTCGACCCCTGGGTCAGAAAGATCCTCTGGAGAAGGGAATGGCAATACACTCCAGTATTCTTGCCTGGAGAATCCCGTGGATAGAGGAGCCTGATGGGCTACAGTTAGTGGGGTTACGAAGAGTCAGACACGACTGAGTGACTAACCCACACATATACAGGCAATTGAATACAGAACAACATTCTATGAAAGGGAAGTGCCAGGTGCTACAGAAACATACAAACAGAGCAGGATCAAAGAATGGTTCTTCAGGGAAGTTACATGTCAGCCAAAATCAAAAGCATAAGTGTTAATAAGGCATTATGTAGATGGAAGAAAAAATAATCCTTCTTTCTTCAACGTGCCACATCTGCCATTTGTCCCTCCCCCAACATCAATGAATTCCCACATGTCTCAAGTCATCTCTCTCCTTTCCAAATGCACTTACACATAGAAAATTATAAGCAAGAAAAATAAAATATTATTGAAATATAATAATATTCCTCCAACTATGAGTTTCTGAGATAAAGATATAGGAAACAGGGTAATCATTTAAAGAGAGAGATTAGCATAAATCATGGGACACTCCAGATGTAGATAACAGGTCCCACAAATGTTTTTTGTCTTGCTGCTGTTGCTATTTGAATTTTATTATTGGCCTGCATGGGATTTTAAAATTTTCTGAAACTGAAGGTCTTTATTCAGAATTCTGCAATTTACCAGAGTCTAACATTTGGACTGAGTATTTCACATGCCTGCTTCATTTATCAGGCCTCTCAAAGAATTTACTCAAGAATCCTGTATAAAAGAAAGAGTATGCAGACTACAGTCAGACAAACCTGAGTTTAAAGCTAAGTTCAGCTCTTATTGTCTGTGTAATCTGGGATAAAGACTTAAATTATCTAGTTTTCCTTTCTTCATCTGTGAAGTGACTATAACAATATCTACTTTGCATAGAAATAATGTCTGTGAAATGTCCAGCCCAATAGCAGACCTGTCCTTCCTTTCTCCCTTACCTCTGTCTTTCCTACTTTCCTTTATTCCTTTCTTTCTTTTAAAATAGTGCAGTATATAATCATATTGTAATAGCTATGAGCTGGCATCTTAGATATAGATTAAAACATTTTTTCTACCTTGAATAGAGCTGTAATCTGCAAGGTCTCCAGACTATATTTGGAAGAGTTTCCAGGTGGGAACACTAGAGCCCAAACTTTCCTTCTTCTACCCTCAGAGAGGTGTCTTCTCATTTAACATGGCCCTCTTTTTTGAATTTTCCCTATGAAAGGGAAGTGCCAGGTGCTACAGAAACATACAAACAGAGCAGGATCAAAGAATGGTTCTTCAGGGAAGTTACATGTCAGCCAAAATCAAAAGCATAAGTGTTAATAAGGCATTATGTAGATGGAAGAAAAAATAATCCTTCTTTCTTCAACGTGCCACATCTGCCATTTGTCCCTCCCCCAACATCAATGAATTCCCACATGTCTCAAGTCATCTCTCTCCTTTCCAAATGCACTTACACATAGAAAATTATAAGCAAGAAAAATAAAATATTATTGAAATATAATAATATTCCTCCAACTATGAGTTTCTGAGATAAAGATATAGGAAACAGGGTAATCATTTAAAGAGAGAGATTAGCATAAATCATGGGACACTCCAGATGTAGATAACAGGTCCCACAAATGTTTTTTGTCTTGCTGCTGTTGCTATTTGAATTTTATTATTGGCCTGCATGGGATTTTAAAATTTTCTGAAACTGAAGGTCTTTATTCAGAATTCTGCAATTTACCAGAGTCTAACATTTGGACTGAGTATTTCACATGCCTGCTTCATTTATCAGGCCTCTCAAAGAATTTACTCAAGAATCCTGTATAAAAGAAAGAGTATGCAGACTACAGTCAGACAAACCTGAGTTTAAAGCTAAGTTCAGCTCTTATTGTCTGTGTAATCTGGGATAAAGACTTAAATTATCTAGTTTTCCTTTCTTCATCTGTGAAGTGACTATAACAATATCTACTTTGCATAGAAATAATGTCTGTGAAATGTCCAGCCCAATAGCAGACCTGTCCTTCCTTTCTCCCTTACCTCTGTCTTTCCTACTTTCCTTTATTCCTTTCTTTCTTTTAAAATAGTGCAGTATATAATCATATTGTAATAGCTATGAGCTGGCATCTTAGATATAGATTAAAACATTTTTTCTACCTTGAATAGAGCTGTAATCTGCAAGGTCTCCAGACTATATTTGGAAGAGTTTCCAGGTGGGAACACTAGAGCCCAAACTTTCCTTCTTCTACCCTCAGAGAGGTGTCTTCTCATTTAACATGGCCCTCTTTTTTGAATTTTCCCTATGAAAGGGAAGTGCCAGGTGCTACGGAAACATACAAACATAGCAGGATCAAAGAATGGTTCTTCAGGGAAGTTACATGTCAGCCAAAATCAAAAGCATAAGTGTTAATAAGGCATTATGTAGATGGAAGAAGAAATAATCCTTCTTTCTTCAACGTGCCACATCTGCCATTTGTCCCTCCCCCAACATCAATGAATTCCCACATGTCTCAAGTCATCTCTCTCCTTTCCAAATGCACTTACACATAGAAAATTATAAGCAAGAAAAATAAAATATTATTGAAATATAATAATATTCCTCCAACTATGAGTTTCTGAGATAAAGATATAGGAAACAGGGTAATCATTTAAAGAGAGAGATTAGCATAAATCATGGGACACTCCAGATGTAGATAACAGGTCCCACAAATGTTTTTTGTCTTGCTGCTGTTGCTATTTGAATTTTATTATTGGCCTGCATGGGATTTTAAAATTTTCTGAAACTGAAGGTCTTTATTCAGAATTCTGCAATTTACCAGAGTCTAACATTTGGACTGAGTATTTCACATGCCTGCTTCATTTATCAGGCCTCTCAAAGAATTTACTCAAGAATCCTGTATAAAAGAAAGAGTATGCAGACTACAGTCAGACAAACCTGAGTTTAAAGCTAAGTTCAGCTCTTATTGTCTGTGTAATCTGGGATAAAGACTTAAATTATCTAGTTTTCCTTTCTTCATCTGTGAAGTGACTATAACAATATCTACTTTGCATAGAAATAATGTCTGTGAAATGTCCAGCCCAATAGCAGACCTGTCCTTCCTTTCTCCCTTACCTCTGTCTTTCCTACTTTCCTTTATTCCTTTCTTTCTTTTAAAATAGTGCAGTATATAATCATATTGTAATAGCTATGAGCTGGCATCTTAGATATAGATTAAAACATTTTTTCTACCTTGAATAGAGCTGTAATCTGCAAGGTCTCCAGACTATATTTGGAAGAGTTTCCAGGTGGGAACACTAGAGCCCAAACTTTCCTTCTTCTACCCTCAGAGAGGTGTCTTCTCATTTAACATGGCCCTCTTTTTTGAATTTTCCCTATGAAAGGGAAGTGCCAGGTGCTACGGAAACATACAAACATAGCAGGATCAAAGAATGGTTCTTCAGGGAAGTTACATGTCAGCCAAAATCAAAAGCATAAGTGTTAATAAGGCATTATGTAGATGGAAGAAGAAATAATCCTTCTTTCTTCAACCTGCCACATCTGCCATTTGTCCTTCCCCCTACATCAGTGAATTCCCACATGTCTCAAGTCATCTCTCTCTCCTTTCCAAATGCACTTACACATAGAATATTATACAGCAAGAAAGATACAATACTATTGAAATATAAGAGTATGCCTCCAACTATGAGTGTGCCTCCAGCTATACTATTGCTTCTGATAAGGGCTCTCTGGTGACTCAGCAGTAGAGAATCCTCAAGCTAGGAACTAAAGGGGATGCAGGTTCTGTTCCTGGTTCTGAAAGATCCCCTGGAGGAGGGCACGGCAACCTACTTCAGCATTCTTGCCTGGAGAATCCCACAGGCAGAGGAGCTTGGCAGGCTCAGTCCATAGGGTTGCAAAGAGTCAGACATAACTGAAGTGACTTAGCACATATCAGTAAATACCAATTTTCTATTGCCCATGTCAAGTATTAAGCCAAGCTCCAAATAATGATAGCATTATATCAAAGTAAAGAACAAAATAGTCTATGTAAGGCAAATTAAAATGTGAATTAATTTCCAAAGAAATAATATTTTAAATTATATTATTTATTGTTATTGACTACTGGGAATTTTAAAAACCGCTCTCAAATTATCTGCATTTTCATTATCTGCCTTGTTTTGGTGGGGAAGGCAATGGCACCCCACTCCAGTACTCTTGCCTGGAAAATCCAATGGACGAAGTAGCCTGGTGGGNATTTTAAATTATATTATTTATTGTTATTGACTACTGGGAATTTTAAAAACCGCTCTCAAATTATCTGCATTTTCATTATCTGCCTTGTTTTGGTGGGGAAGGCAATGGCACCCCACTCCAGTACTCTTGCCTGGAAAATCCAATGGACGAAGTAGCCTGGTGGGCTGTAGTCCATGGGGTCACACAGAGTTGGACACGACTGAAGTGACTTATAAGCAGCAGCAGCAGCAGCAGCAGCAGCAGCCTTGTTTTGGAAGTACATTTTTTTACTACTCACTAGATGAGGAGAACCCAATGAACTAACCCTTTTGCAATTTTGTGATCTGACAAATTTCCTAGCACAATGTTTTTTAAACAAAGTGTATGCATGTCAAATGTAATGGGATCAAAAGCCAGAGACAATGCATGATGCTTAGTACCTCACTGAGTAACAAAGTTTTGTCAGTTGTTCATGTAGTTGGACAACGTATTTGTCCAGGGAAATTTTTAACGTCTGGGAAATACTAATTTTCTTTAAACAAAGTCTAAAATAACAAAGAAACAAAGTAGGTTCCAGACTCCAGACCCTGGAGCAGGACAGGAATAGAAAGCAGTTGGTTGAAAATTAGAGGGCACTACATATTACCCAACAGTCACAGAAAAGTTGGGCTTCAGAAGACTGTGCCTTCCTGCCCTTGGACATGGTGTGCTGGGCAGCAGGGGAGCGCACCGCGCCCTGAGGAGGCAGCCAGACAAGGACGAAGACTGAGGCCACCGGGCTGTATTGTTTCTCTGAAGAGTGACACGGAAACCACAAACGGCAAATGATAAAACGAAGGCAAATTATAAATACCAGGGCTAGCCAGTGTTAGGGTCATTTTTCTCCAATGTGAGGCTGGAGAAAATAGCTACCAGTTGGATTTTTCAGAAGCAATTGTTTCTATTCAAGTTACCATGAGATATTCATTTCCCCAAATCAGCTAAAAAGCCAGAATGAACAATCAGCACCCTTTTCTCCACATTAGTATCACTCAATCCTTCAGATTTAGGAAAGGAAGTATATGCACCAGATTTTCAGACAACTTTGATACTTCAGTCTATCAAAAAGTACAAAGAATTTTTTAAGTACATAAGAACATAGCTTGGGGTTGGGGGGTGATTTTTTTTTATGTGACTGTCTCCTTTGCTATAGCAAAAATCCCTTCAGAGATGCATGCGTGAGAGTGTGCTAAATCGCTTCAGTCATTCTTTGTCATTCAGTTGTCATTCAGTTCTAAGTCATTCAGTCCAATTCTTTGTGTCCCTCTGGACTGTAATCCACCAGGCTCCTCTGGCAATGGAATTCTACACGCAACAATACTGGAGTGGATTGCCATGCCCTCCTCCAGGGGATCTTTCCAAACCAGGGATAGAACCCACGTCTCATTGGCAGGCAGGTTCTTTACCACTAGTGCCACCTGGGAAGCCTTTCAGAGCTGCACTTTGATATAGTAATATTTGGTTTTGTAACTCTGGGTATGCTGCCTGGCGTATGGAAGATATACAATATGCATTAGATGCATAGATGGGTAGGAAGATGAATGGATAAGTAGATTTTCGTAGAGGAGGAGTGGCAATGGCAGGTACTTAGAAATATTCTATAATTAAGAGAAATGACTTACATTCTTAATTTCCCATGCACTTTCTTTCTTGAAGCATGAAAATTTCTAAAAGGTTTCCCTTATTGGAGAACAGAGAGTTTTTTGATGTCCAGACTCACTTACAAAATATGTTGGGACCAGATTACAAACTTAAATATCAGAACCTAAAGCACCTAAAATGAAAAAAAAAAAAAAAAAACTAGAATATGGTGAGAGTGTGCAGTGTATTAAAATGAGCTAAAAAGTAGCAGAGCAGTTTTGTCAACATTAAGTGCAAAGTAATACCGTTAATGAACTTCTCCTGTGGCTCAGTGGGTGAAGAATTTGTCTTCAAAGCATTAGATGCAGGAGATGCAGGTTCAATCCCTGGGTCAGAAGATCCCCAGGAGGAGGGCATGGCAATCCACGCCAGTATTCTTGCCTGGAGAATCCCATGGAGAGAGGAGCCTGGCAGGCTACAGTCCATAGGGTTGAGGGTGTCGCACACGACTGAAGTGGCTGAGCATGCATGCAATGCAGTTAAAAATTTAAAGTGTAAATAAAAGCATTAAGACCTCTGATTTGGGGCCCTAATGCCCTTGCCTCTAAGAGTCACCCAGTTCTTCCCCCTCTCATGAGATAAATGGGGTATTTAGGTTCAATAATTGTCTTTATGTGAAAGATAATGTTTAGATTTTATTTCTCTAAAGATTTATTCTAATTTCAGCTTGGAAAAATTCTTCCTAGAAAAATTAACAGGAAACTAAATGTTCAATATCTTATGTGAAAGGAGAACATATATACATATACACTAGCTGCTTAAGTCTGATGAATTGAAATGGGAACATTAAACTTTAGCCTTTATAAAGTATAAAATTGTGAAATTTTACTAAAACAGTGACTGTCTGGGTTTTTACACACACATACATTTTTACATTCACTGTCACATGGTCTAACCATGTCACTGTCATCTCTAACCATGGTATATGTGTCACTAAGATCCACCCTGCTTAATCTTGCTAACTAATTATAGTTACATACCAGAGACAATGGGGGAAGGAAATTATTCTAAAGAGCTAATCAAAATATAAAAGCCACATGTCATTAAAAATGCAAAATTAACGCATAAAGAGCTATTCTCAGAGTCGGGAAAAAAAACTGTTCTAGAGATAGTCATTTGCTTCATATTTCAAAGAAACACTGCTGTGACCATAGGCATGTCAGTAAAGAGATGTCTGTGACTGCAAGAGCCAAAGCGTACTTTTCTTCCATAGACAAAATGAATTACAGGTTAATCTATAAGATAACTATTTGAATGGATTTATATCTTATTCAGCCTAAGTGGATTTTTTTTTCCTTGAGAATATTGTTATTTCATCCTGAAACTTTTCCCAGAGCTCACTGTTGTTTGGGTTTTCATGTGTTTGCTACAGAGACACATTTTTAAGAATTATTTTCTCTTAATAGTGAACATAATCACTTTTCCTTTCATTTCAATGGCTGAAATATGTTCTCCTGTTGGTAAATGTGGCTCGGGAAAATGACTGACCTTTTCAAACAAAATTTATAATTTTAGAAATGTAAAACTTAACATTCTTTAGTAATCCAATATTAAAATACATTTAGGTTGATCTATAAAATGCTATGATTTCAACTATTCTTTTTTGAGTGTGCAATAGAGAAACATTAACAATGCGTGTGGTTTAGAAAAATTCATTTATATAGCCGTTTGCCATGTCATGATGTATCTTAAACAAAAGAGGTACAGACAAAGGTATTGATTTTAGGGACTTAACTAAATAAACAGTATGTAAATTGTGTCTTTTTCTATAAAATTAGATCAGGACACACATATTACACTGCCTTTTTCTATAAGAATGACAGCTATTGAATTTGGCAGACATTGGAATTTGGTTAAAGAGTTACAGACCTTTGATCTTTGGATTACAATTAAATGAAACCATTGTAAAAGGACAGTAGTGGGCCAGCCAATTTCTCAAGCACACCACAGCAGCCAGGAGGCGTTATGGCTTAGTGCTGTCAAGAAATCCACTCTGCATTTGGTTCTAGCCCCATGTCTTCTAGTAGATGAAGAGGACAGTGATGATATCCTCATTAAAATACACAGTAACACCTTGAGAACACAGTTTGGTGTTTTTCCTACTTTTCATTTTGACCAGCTATTCATGCTGATCTATTATACTTCCAAGTAATGATATTATACCCTGGGGAGAAGTTGGCTCATTTATATATATTTTTTCCTAAGATGCTACATGGGGTTATTTTTAGAGGGAGTGGAGAAAAACTCTAAATCTCAGATTCAGAATTCACTGGAATTTAAGGAAAATAAGTGCAGGAAAGGAATATAAGGTTAACATTAATTCCTTCCTTATTTGTGGGAATTTTTTTTTGGTTTTGCTTTTCCTTTTTTAAAAAAAAAATAACATTTTCTTAATCAACCTGGTTGCTAATAAATTAACTTCTAGAGTCATACCCAAAGGAATCATTCCCTTTAAGTCTGCTTTTTAAGCTAAATTCTCCAAGTTACAAATAATGCCATTACACCATAATGACAACATTTGACCATCATTTTTTTTAAGATATTTATTTATAACCTTGTGACTAGAAATAATGCTTGGTCCCCAAGTTCCCTATTAATTCACATTCTTCTCATATAATTAGGACTAATTTTAACCAAAGGTTCCCTAATAAACTGATGATAAACAGTGACTTAGCAAGTTTTCGTAATCTAAAATTATATATTCATAGCAACAAATAGGCAAGTTAGAGCTCTCTTAGGTGTTTTTATCCAGCCCACCAGATCTGTGTTCTTTTTTTTTTAAACCTTCTTTGTTATGTCATTCTGCAGACAGAGCTCAGGCTGTTTCCTGTCACCCACTGGAGCAAACTGCTCAGCAGAAAGCACAGTTGGACAGCCCTTAATTAGTGCTACTTGGGATAGTCAGTGTGTGAGCTTGTGTCAGCATCTCACTTAAACAGGAATAGAGCAGTGAGAACCAGCTGACAGTCTGAAATGCAAGACACCAGGTCTCCCACTTCCACCTACAGTCATACATTGCATGCTGCATGTCTGGGAATGTTATGAAAAATGTTAGAAATAATGTTCTGTATGTAAATTGGACTCAAATTATTCCATCACTTTTTACAGGGTGTTTATTTCTTTAAGTTATCCAGGTACATATTCTCCAGTCAAATTCTGATGTGCAAAAATAATAAATCTTGAAAACAATTTTCTGAAAATTAATTTTCAAAAATTGACTAGACCTGATATAATTTTCAATATTAAAAAACAAAGAATAGTTTTATACTTAAAAGGAGCAATAGCATGCAATTAACTTAAAATCAAGAGAACAGCCTTTCTTACTTTATTTTGTGTTTTATTTTACATTGGCATTAAATGTGCTAAAATGATTACATCTAAACACACCTCTTGCAGGAAAACTTGAACACGGAGCTCTATCACCTACTTGAACCCCTAAAGTTAAAGCGATTAACTATTCTGATATTTTACTACAATTTCATCTCTATAGCCAAAACCAAAATTCTGTACAGGTTTTTGCTCAGCTTTGTGACAGTGGGATTTTCTTTGTTATGCAGCCGCCACTGTTTAGTCTGGGTGAAAAATGAGATCAATATATTCTAAACCTGTAACTTATTATAAACATAACCTCCCCCCAAAGTGTTTTAAATTAATATTTTTCTAGTGGCTAATAGAGTCCCTTTAGGTTGAATGTAAAGGGAATCTACCACGTATGCTTTCAGAGGGTAAACAGCCATCACTACCTTTCTCCCCCCTGCTCTGGAAAGTAGCTATTTTACTTTATACGGTAGACATTTTCAGAAACTGTCTTTACTTTTTGTTGTTGCGGTGCAGAGGCAGGGTGGCGTTTCAGGGCTGGTGGCAGTACAGCCTTCTTTATAAGGATGAATGAAGATAAAAAGCAAGACAAATAGAAGCGAATGAGACACTGCTTTATGTGATTCATGATAGCTTGCCGTAAGCCTGTTAGCCTCTGCCTGGCTCTCCTCTCTGAGAAAATAATGGATAGTTACAACGTGTATAGTGACATTGTCAAACCATCAGGAATTGCTGATTATAGTGCTAAATATTGATCTCTGCTTCACATGTGTCAAAATTCTTTCTTCCCTTAATTAGAACTTCCCTAAGCACCATACAAGAACAAACTGATTTCTGTGAAAGGGAGTGTGATACTAGAATATAATTGTGACCTCTTGTCTTCTTTTCTCTTGAGTTCTGAGATGACTTCGGCTGTCTCTCCTGCCCTTCCCAGCACATGTGATCATCATGCTCATTTTTCCCAATCTAACCATAGGAAGATTTCTCCCAGCCTCTGCTTTTCATCATTTTGAACCACTAGGGTAGTAGTCAGATGGCAGTGAGACTTAAAGTGCCAGAAGGTGCCTTTTTCTATTTGTTTGTTTCATGGTACACCGCACCAGGCAATGACCTGTGGCAACAGTGTCATACAAAAGGGAGACCAGTTCACCCAATCAAAGGGAGGTTTAAAATTAATACAGATCCCTTCATTTCTTCATGCGAGATCTGGGAAGGCAATTGCAGGGTGCCATCGTCTCCCTGATTATCAGTCGCACTCACTTTAAAAAAATTGTTTTTAAACTTATGTTATTACGGAAATGTTCCTCTTTTAGCTCCATATTCCACCATCAACAAAAGCAAGGTAAATCTCCTACTAATTTGATATTACTATTCAATCAGCTTCCGTATTCTGTACTCTAGCAGTAATGTAATATAATGAAAGGTTGTGATATATGGTTTCAATTTGCACTGCAAACTGAGCACTTAACTCATTTATCTTAGTTTACCTGTAATATATTGTTATTTTTTAATCATGACACTATGGTGCGTTTGCCTTTAGTTTGATGTGCTTGATAAAAATCAATATTTCATTAAAAGATTTTCAAAAATTGTTTGTTTCAAACACAGAGCGAGACCAATTTGGTGGCCTTTCCTTATAAGCAAACATCTTGCCTGAACCTGCAAGTAAATGTCTCCATGAGCACCACTCACTCCCAATACCTTGTGTGAAGAATCTTGGTCTGCAGTTACCTCCCTGGTAAATTGGCAAGGTCCTTCCTCATAACATGTGATGCAGAGAGGCTATAAATAACAAACTCCAATTTTGACCTTTCCATCATAAATCTAGAAGAGGATGATGAAGGGAAGGTTATTTCGCCTCCTCACTTTTTTCAACAAATCAGACAGGAATCTCGATCCCCACACAGAGAAAGCTCCAAGGGGCCTGCATGCACGCAGGTCTCTGTCCGCTGCTGCCAAGCCAGCTGGCTACATTGCACTACAGGTGATCTGTGGCAGTGGTAATGAGCAAGTTCGCAAAGTGCAGAGAACTAAACTTTACGTTGGGCCGAAAAACCTCAGACTGCAATGGAGAGGTGCCAGCCTTTCAAACATCCTGGTGCACAATGATGACACTGACTGCTTGTTTTAATGTGGCATCGTTTTCAAGTAGAGCTACTTACATGGGAAATGTTAACTAATGGCAACCGTCGACTTTTTCTTCCCTAGCTCAAGGATGTAGGAAGAAAAATGATCATTGAGCTGCCTGGTTAAAACACACATTACCCACTTTCTGGAAGCTATTCAGCTCACAGAAATAATACTTTTGCCTGTTTTCCCTTCCATGTTACACATAAAATATATATTTATCACTATAAATCAATATCTAGCTATCTTCACAGGCTACATTTATGCCCTTTGGAGATAAATATAAAATGTGATAACTGAAGCCACTATAACATCTCTGAATAGATACTTAGCTGTTATAGGAAATGCAAAGAACTTGATGAAATATAAGCTTATATTTGTAGATTTAAGTAAGTTTTCCTATAATAGAAAAAGAAAATGGTCTTTGATAAAACTACACATGATTATTAAAATCCTGTTCATTCTACTTTAAGGGGACAGCAATTTTGTAAGTACCAAAAAACTGATGTCTAGGATGAGCACACTGACAATGACATATAGAGCTTTCTATCAAAAACAATTACAGATTGAAATGACTAACTCGCCTTCTTCTTTGCTAATAACTGGATGGAGCAGGATTTGCAAGGGCAGGTGTGCATAATTCTTTATTAGCCAATAGCATCTAAGGACTCCTAGCTCTTCTTTAATATTATCACAATGGTGTATCACCCAAAATCTGGAATAAATTAGTCACTCTTCTATAAGAAATATTCATGACAATTCACAGCTGGGGCACATAGGATATGATCAATAAAAAGCCTACTAGTCTTTAGTACTTATGTCCTTCCCATGAATCTTAACCAAAAGAAGTAATAAATAAGTGGCACATATGAATAGTACCTTTAAATAAGCAAGTGAGCCTTCCCCAGCAATAAGCAACATTCTCTGAATATCAAAAATAATAACTGGTTTTTCAGCAATGCAGCATGGAAACACGAGGGTATAAGATATACTGTACTTTAAGCTCTGTTTGATGAATCTGAGCACAGTTCCTGGGGGATAGATTACTTTAAACCATGCTCTTTTACTTTCTAATCCTGACTTGATTTGATTTGTACTTTAATACAGCTGCCTGGCAATTCAACAGCAAATAGAGACTATTTATGTAATCAGATTGTAAGTAGTGGGACAAGAAGAAACTCTCTAGAACCTTTTTGGAAAATAGTTTGTTGTACTTTTTATTTATTGAACAGCAGGGCTCCGGGCTTTCCAGTGCTCATTATAATTGGTTTTCTGCTTGAACTTTCAAAAACTGTCATGTCAATACTCAAACAGAATTTTTTTGCTTACTATATGGCTATGGGCTCTATTTTCTCATGTGCAACTTGACAAAGTTCTTGTAATACCTTAGAGGCAAAGTTCTAGAGTTTCTCTTGCTATTTAAAAAAACTAAGCATCAGAGGTCTTTAGTAGTTTGCACACTTGTGTTCTCATTTTGCTATTAAATGCCTTAGACTAAGACATTTCCTTTTCTGCCTACCTCTGCTTATTCATGTGTCTCTATTGTTGTATGGGAGTAGTCCCTCCGCTTGCATTCTACCATCCAACAATATGAGCCTTAATTCTATCACCTTGAGGCATACCTACTGGTAAGAAAGGTCATTTTTCCACAGATGTGTTCATAATCACATGTCACATTCTAAGTTGCAATTTGACCAAAAAAAAAAAAAAAAGTACCCTTTTCCTAAAGTTTCATTTCCTATACCACTACCAAGAGTACAAATGAGAATTTTACATTCCCTAACCCTTTTCCTTTGGAAACCCTGAAAACCTACCCAATCACTTATACACAAGAACCTCAGATGAATTTAAGACAAAATAAAACATGTGACTAAATTGAAAAAGAATTTTAAAATTCCATCCCTGGAAATAACCTTTTGACTAATATAAATATATTTAGCCCTATCATATTCTATTTTTAAACTAGAGTGAGATCTCTTGTGTATTGCAGATTATTTATAGTAATTTTCTATGTGGTCAGAACAGAGATAATTGCAAGACAAAGGATTTGTGCTAGAAATTACTGCTCTATATTTCATTTTATTTCCTATTCTTTTTCATTCCATCCTACTTAAAGCAATCATGTCTTAGGAACTATACAGTGAGTGGGTATTTTCTCTTCATAATAAACATATAGTACTAAAAGGAAAAGAAAGCCATTGATAACATCAACATTTTAATTACTTTTAAGGTATACAGTAGCCTTTGCTTTAGGTGGACAGTAGACCACATAGATTCCATAGCATTTTACATTGAAGTTGACCCCTGTTGTTATCAATTACTTGCTGGTCTTTTTTAGAGATTATTTAAGAGACGTTGAACCATTAAACTAAAACTGTGCGTTTGATTTGTTTCAGTTTCATCCTCATTTTGTTATGGCTGTGGTCAAATGTGTGATTATGAAGCTGAAAGCATTTTTCTCTTAAAATCAACCCAGGTGCTGCCTTTTCAAAATCCAAATGTTCACTGACAAAGCAGCCATCCACAAGCACAAGCTTAACTTTAAACTCAAAGAAAAGCATCTGCAAGAAAAATATGCATCATTGAAATGCTACAGCTGCTGATCAAACTTGCAGCCATAGTCTCAAGTATGATCCTTATTAAACAGAATGATGCAAGCTGCAGGTTATTTTAAAATGTATCTGTAGTCTTTTAACACTTTTGTAGGAAAAAAATAGATATCTCTGGGATTAGGAGAATCGCTATGCAGTATAGAAAATATCAATCCCTTCTAATACCATGAATTCAGAACTTTTCATATTCAGTATCCAAAAAAAGATTTCCAAAACATTGGTGGGAACTAGGCTGGAACTAAGAATAGAAGGGATAGTTCAGCATAATGAAAGTGTAACTTGGACTGAATTTTTTTAGAAATTCAAGAAATTGAAAAATCCCTGACAATGCTTACTTGAAACAATAATAGACATGGAGGCTTTTGCTGGACTCTATTATTCATTTCAAATATTTAATTGGAGTGGATTTGTATGCTTATGTAATCATATCTGTGAGAGTAGTCATATTTAACCACAGTATGACTTGCGGCTTGATCCTGAAAATACAAATTTGCTGTGCTATACTACAGGTTTAAGGTGACCATTGGAATGAAATAAAAATACTAAACCCATTAAATTCTTAGGTTAAAACTCATTCTCTGGATCTCAAATTAAAAATTGCTTGTATACAGCAGCCTTTTACTTTCATAATTTTATGTCTATGCTGCTCTCTGTGTGAGTGAAAATTTGTTATATGTGAACTGAAAAAATCTATCATCATTTTTTGAAAAAATAATTGAAAGATAAATACACATTTATCATACATATATATGTATAAACATCTATACGTATGTATAAACCAACAAATCTGGTTTGCCGATTATTAGTAGAAAATTTGTTTTATGTTTTCCTTATAGAGTATGCACAGATCTTTTAAGAATCTATATTGTTAGAACCGGACATGAAAAAAAAAAAAGAATCTATATGACTGTATTTTCTATTCTATTATGTATTTCCTATCAGACAGCAGGGATGAAACTAAATGTCTTAGTTTTATCACACAGAACTACTGGCTGAGATTTGCTGTTCCTATACACTAAATTCAGAAGACAGATCTGTATCTGTCTTCTGTGTCTTTAGCTCCCAAAACTACATCAAGGCTACTCTTTTAGTCAACTTAGAAATTTATATACTATACACTAACCCTTCTTTAATATCCTCTCTCTCTTTCCTCTGGGCATTTATTGCTGTTCTTTCTAGTTCAGTAACCAGTGAGCAGAAGGTTCATTAAAACTAATTGAATTGGAAACTTGTCTGCCCTGGGAAATATTAACTCTTTGTTGTTATCTGTAGGAAATTCCTTTTGTTATGTTCCTTTGAATTGAATTATTGGATCTTAATGTTACAAACGCTGTGTTAAAAGCAATTTCCATCATTTTGATGGTCTAGACAGCAAGTTTCAGGAAAATGTCCTTATGTTGGATTGGATTTTACAAAATAAAGCAGCATTTTAGCCAATGATGTAAACAGTAATATTACACACTGTTCAGAAACTGGAACGATGTTGTCCTGTTAACTCTTGTAGTTCTTCTAGTCACTGCTACACCAACTGAATTAAAAATTAAAAAAAGAGGTCTCTATTATGGTTCATTCTCACTTAGTAAAACAAATAACACAACTTCAGGCTAGCAAGGCAATGGCAGTGGAATATAGATTATCAGAGAACATTAATCCCACAATTGCTGCCATTCTATCCATTTGAACAAATGTCAAAGTTAAAAGATTATAATTATTCTTAATGATATAGGGAACCTCACTTTAACTTGTCATTTGTAATCATTTGGAAATTGTGCTGAAAAAATACATTTAAAATAGGATTTAGGAGGCTATGTGAGTCCTGGAATTGTTTAGAGCAGAGAAATATTGACAAAATTGAGAACATTTGATAATACTCACAGTGGTAGATTTTTGCCAGCCTTAAAAATCAATTGAAAATAACAGGCAACCCACTGTTGCTAATAAAAGTAAATATTTATGACTGATTTGACTGTGCTTCAATACTAGTCAATCACTTCCTAAAGGATCTTTGCAATTCATTAACCTCTTTTTACTGGTCTTGTCCCTGTTGGTATCAGCCATTAAAAAAGAATAAGGGAGGGGGTTTTGATGTTTCTGTTCTCATCATTCATAGCTTATTTGTTCTTTCCCTTCATTCCCATACATTGCCACTAAATTGATTGTCTGTTTAGTCATATGAATGATAAAGTAGCAATGCCAGCAAGATTGAAAGCCTCCATTAATTTCTGAGGAAGGTGAGTTCCTCTGTTTCAACCACAACTGAAAACAAACCTACTTCTCATCATGTCTACTATGACTAGTAATTTTTGTTGTGATAGAGTCCACAGAACTCTCAGAGCTCCTTTTTTACTTCTCCCTGGACAAACTTTAAGAAAACAGATATTTATTATCATCTCAAAGTTGCCTATTCTTCTGTGCTTTTGACCTGACTATAGTATTTATGTACAAAAAAGCCAACATCTGCAAATTTGTTTCTAAACAATATGGAAACCAATGCTTAATACGTATTTTTTTTAATGTTACAAAATTTCTTTTATTCAGTAAATAATGTAGGCAAAGGTAAATGTTTTCATGCAGTGAGAAGCATCTTCTTTTATTAAAAGAGCTTTTCAGAGTTCTTCCATGACACAATTTTAGATTTCTGAAATCTATGCTTAAAAATAATGGCACCACACTATACTGCTTTTTTATTTATTCTTAAAATATTCATAAAATCATAACCATCTAAAATTATCTATAGCAACTGTGTTTCCTTACAAAGGTATTCTGTGATGTATTATAGTGATACATTAGTTCAGTTCAGTTCAGTCGCTCAGTCGTGTCCGACTCTTTGCGACCCCATGAATCGCAGCACGCCAGGCCTCCCTGTCCATCACCAACTCCCGGAGTTCACCCAGACTCACGTCCATCAAGTCAGTGATGCCATCCAGCCGTCTCATCCTCGGTCATCCACTTCTTCTCCTGCCCCCAATCCCTCCCAGTATCAAAGTCTTTTCCAATGAGTCAACTCTTCACATGAGGTGGCCAAAGTGCTGGAGTTTCAGCTTTAGCATCATTCCTTCCAAAGAAATCCCCTTTAATGCCATTGTGTCACTGAATAACATACTTAGCAATGAGTAAAAACTGCATAACTAACCTGTATGTCTAAGTTAAAGCCACCTCTAGGTAGCCTTAATGGAGAAGGAAATGGCAACCCACTCCAGTGTTCTTGCCTAGAGAATCCCATGGACAGAGGAGCCTGGTGGGCTGCCGTCTATGGGGTTGTACAGAGTTGAACACGACTGAAGCGACTTAGCAGCAGCAGCAGCAGCAGCAGCAGCAAGTAGCCTTAAACTATAGTCCTTTATGGAGGCAGATTTATTTTGCTCTTACATTATTTCATTCTGTTTATTTAATGGTACATGTATCTTATCACCCCATGGGCTTTGTTTATAATAATAGCTAATATTTATCAAGCTATAAGGTGTGTTATATGGCTGGCACTATGCTTAAAAAAAGAAATTTTAACATAAATTATTGTAATTATTTATAATAGCCAAGATATGGAAGCAACCTAAGTGTGCATCAATAGATAAACAGATAAAGATGTGGCATAAAATACAATGGAATATTACCCTGCCATAAAAAATTAAATCTTGTCATTTGCAACACCATGGATGTATCTAGAGGGTGTCATACTAAGTAAAATAATTCAGACATAGAAAGACAAATATCAAATGATCTCACTTATATAAGGGATCTAAAAACCAAAATGAACCAAACAAAATGAAATGAATGCAGACTCATGGGTGGGACAAAAGGGTGACTTCCAGGGGGATGAGGGTAGGAGTTTGGTTGAATAGGTAATGGGGATGAGGAGGTACAAACATTCAGGTATAAAATGAATAAGCCATGGGGATGGAACATAGCATAAAGAATATGCTGTTGCTGCTGCTGCTAAGTCACTTCAGTCATGTCCGACTCTGTGTGACCCCATAGACGGCAGCCCACCAGGCTCCCCCGTCCCTGGGATTCTCCAGGCAAGAACACTGGAGTGGGTTGCCATTTCCTTCTCCAATGCATGAAAGGGAAAAGTGAAAGTGAAGTCGCTCAGTCTGTCCGACTATTAGTGACCCCATGGACTGCAGCCCACCAGGCTACTCCGTCCATTGGATTTTCCAGGCAAGAGTACTGGGGTGGGGTGCCACTGCCTTCCCCGAAAGAATATGCTAGATATATGGTAATAATTTTGTATGGGGAGAGAGGGTTACTAAACTTACTGCAGTGACCATTTCATAATATGTGTATATGTCAAATTGGATATAATACACTTGAAACTAACATAATACTCTATGTCAACCATATTTCAATAAAAATAAAATAGTAAACAAAAAGGAATTTTAACATAAATTATCATGTTTAATCTGCTCAACAATTCCATGAGTAGCTTTTACTCATGTTAACTACAATTTCTCAGATGAGGAAACTGAGGCGTCCAGAGATTAAATAACTTTCCCAAGATCACATACATATTAAGCTATAAAAAACTGAATTTGCATGACAATCTGAAACCAGAGCCCATGCTTTCAACACTGAACTTTGCTTCTACTGAACTGTTCAGCCTGATCTACCCTGCACAAGTTATGCTTTTAGATTTACTTATTTCACCATCCCAGCTTATAATATCCCACAAAGCTGGGGTCGCTGCTGCTGCTAAGTCACTTCAGTCATGTCCGACTCTGTATGACCCCATAGACGGCAGCCCACCAGGCTCCCCCATCCCTGGGATTCTCCAGGCAAGAACACTGGAGTGGGTTGCCATTTCCTTCTCCAATGCATGAAAGGGAAAAGTGAAAGTGAAGTCGCTCAGTCTGTCCGACTATTAGTGACCCCATGGACTGCAGCCCACCAGGCTACTCCGTCCATTGGATTTTCCAGGCAAGAGTACTGGGGTGGGGTGCCACTGCCTTCCCCGAAAGAATATGCTAGATATATGGTAATAATTTTGTATGGGGAGAGAGGGTTACTAAACTTACTGCAGTGACCATTTCATAATATGTGTATATGTCAAATTGGATATAATACACTTGAAACTAACATAATACTCTATGTCAACCATATTTCAATAAAAATAAAATAGTAAACAAAAAGGAATTTTAACATAAATTATCATGTTTAATCTGCTCAACAATTCCATGAGTAGCTTTTACTCATGTTAACTACAATTTCTCAGATGAGGAAACTGAGGCGTCCAGAGATTAAATAACTTTCCCAAGATCACATACATATTAAGCTATAAAAAACTGAATTTGCATGACAATCTGAAACCAGAGCCCATGCTTTCAACACTGAACTTTGCTTCTACTGAACTGTTCAGCCTGATCTACCCTGCACAAGTTATGCTTTTAGATTTACTTATTTCACCATCCCAGCTTATAATATCCCACAAAGCTGGGGTCGCTGCTGCTGCTAAGTCACTTCAGTCATGTCCAACTCTGTGTGACCCCATAGATGGCAGCCCACTTGGGATTCTCCAGGCAAGAACACCCGATTGCCATTTTCTTCTCCAATGCATAAAAGTGAAAAGTGAAAGTGAAGTCGCTCAGTCATGTCCGACTCTTCACGACCCCGTGAACTGGGGTATCCTATTCTATTTTGAACCCCACCTATGGCTTAGCTTGGCATTTTGCATATAGTGAATGTTTCTGAATTGCTAGAAAGACAAATTCTTATTATTCAAAGTTTTTAGCTTTCTTTCTTTGTGATGTCTTCAAGCACTACACAAAAAATACTGCTACAGAGGCTAATTTCAGAGAAAGAAACAGAAATACACACACACCAGCACACACCAGTACACAAGAGGGGTTGAGGAGCGTGACACAGCCAGCAATACAGCAGAATTTTGAAGCCTTGTCCCTGAGCCTATCCCGGTAGTCATATTTAGAGTTCTTGATGTGGACTGTGACATAAGAACTTATCTAAATGTACCACTGCATATGTTTCTGCATAAAAAGGAACAAGCCTAAGTGATTGATTTCATCTGCACTGGCATCTTGTTCTCCCAAATGAACCAAGAATTTTGAAAGTCTCACCATTAGCCTTTCAATGGAGACTTAGCATCATCGAAGTCAATTAGAAATGAAAACATGTTCAGTTTTTCCAATCTTAGATGGTAGAATTTGGTCTTCCAAGTTTGGAAACCTCCTCTCCATGGATTGGCCTTTCAATTCACTGTGGAAGAGAAGACTAACTTTCTGTTATTCTCAGTAATGGATGCACACAGGATGCTGTCTTCATGCTTTCAGTAGTGCACAGCAAGGTCTTTGTGTCGCAGCTAATCTGCAGCAGCAGACCTAGCATGGTTCCATGCATTTTATGAGATGCCTAATGAAAAGATGACTTTAAGGAAAGTAATACAAATACCAGTAACACATGAACATATCACTGCTGGCAGGAATGGGAAGAAGTGAGAGTCCTTCTTCACAGATATGGATCTAAAGCAGAAAGTCCCTGACCTTATTCGATAGGTTTTAAAATTTTTATTCTCACTGTATGCATTGGTCTTTTCACATATTATCCTATCCATAAAAAAGAAATATTGAAGAAGACTTCTGAAAATGAGTTCCTGATTATTTAAATGATATAAATGGCAGATAGTGGCACAGCAAATAGAAGGGGTTCTTCTGTGAAGTTATGTTTTCTAAATCACTGTACTTGGGAAGAGAAACGTACACTCAGAGAAAATACGGCAAAAGCAAGAGGACTGAGTGGTCTGGTTCTCTTACTAAGGATTGTAACATTAGCCAGCAATTTATATGCTGATCTTTAAAAAAGGAATATTAAAAATAAGTATATTTATTAAATTATTTTTTAAAATCACATGCTCTGCTAATGTTTAATATTTTCTTCAGTGTTACTATTTCTCATTATGTTAAGAATATGTTTTAAACTACTTATAGAAAATGCTTTAATGTTGTTTTAATAAAATTGGTAACTTTTGACATCTAGGAGGAAATATAATAACATCACAAAAATTAGACCATTTATTTTAGCACTAAATTATTTTACTGGGAAATTTTAATATATACAATGATTCATCATTTATCTAAAAGACTAACAATTTCTTTTCCACACTGAAAACCTATCATAACTCTCCCTGGCAAAGTTGACAAAATAAATTTGAGGAGACCAATTCAGCAGGTAGTGAAACCTTTACAGTGGGAACAAGGACGAGGTGATGTGAGTGTGTTAATGATAAAAGATTTCACTGAGGTTGTCTGTTTGTAAGATTTCCCATGTCAGTGGTTCTACAGAAAAGCTAAAGTTCATTTGGCAGATAGAAGCCTCGTGGGAACCATTTTGCATCAAACGGGGTTACAAAAATGTTGAAGATGGTAATAGCTGTCTTGAGTAAGACTAATAGCACTTCAGGATTCAAGGTCAGATGCCCCTGTCTTCCAGTCTATTCATCCTTGCATGCTGACCTGGAGAAGACTTCTACACCCTTAGCCCAAGAAGCAGTAAACTTGATTTTTCAAAAGTCCACCTGATGCTTGTGTTCATAGTCTACAGTAAGTAAATCACTAAGGTCTCAGTGTTAGCTCACAAATTTCTTTTGTATTTACTTCTTATTTGATCTATACTCCTTATGCAGAATATATTTTTATTTTCATAGTTTAAAATTGTCAAAATTATAGCAAATAACTCACATCCCAAAATCTTTTTGTTAATGTTTTAAAAATGAAAGATAGGAGATGATCTATATATATTTAAGATATTTAAATTATCATGAAACACAACTTCATTGACACTTTAATATCTGGAAATGATAGGTGGTACCAAATTAAGATTTTGTGGCCTACCTGTGAAACCATTTATTAATGATTCCCCAACATCGATAACTAACTCAGATGCCTTATAGTGAAATCATCAAGAGGATTTAAAGTATATTTTTAGGGAAGTCATCTAACCTCTTCAGATCTTGGATTTCCTCTTCTGAAAATGAAAAGACTGAATGATTTGATCTCTTTAAATCCTTAACAATCCCAAACACTTTGACAGAGGAGGAAGGAGGAGGACTTGAGCTACCAAGTGGGCAGGTAAAAAGGGAAGATTGGAAAGGTCAGTGATGACAAAATTCATAATTTGGTGCTGAGACTTGGCCTGGTAAGCAGTGCTGAAAACTGGTAAATGTTCTGAGCTTATCTTCAAGATTAGGTGACAGAGTCAATCAAAAGGATTAATTTTTGTAAGTTTGAAGGCCCCTAAAGAGAGGCAGGAAATTCAGCCCACTGATCTTGAGACCCCCTGTTGCCCCATGATGGTATCTGTCTCAGAGGAGGGGCCAGTTCCGACCTTTTGTGGAGGAGTCTTCCCTGCATGCTTCTCTCCTACAGCCAGACCTTTGAATTTCAGGAGAAAGGAGACCTCTGGCCTTCAATAGGCCATCTTGAGAGCCCAGCCACAGATTTCTGCAGCATGCAGCAACTTCTCACACAAAGAATAAGCCCCTCACCTAATACCTCTTTGTACATGGTGGAAGCAAACTTGGTTTGAAATTCTTACAAAAGAGTAAATGGGAATCTTACTTTTTCTTAATCCCTCTTATCCCTTTTAACTCATAATATGGAAGCAAAGAACGTGGAGTTTGTGAGGTTCACTCAGGGAGTAATAGAAATAGAGTGACACATCAATCCATTCATAGATACATTGGAGAAATTCGTATGACCTTTAATACCTGAGAAGATTTTTGCCAAAGCCAAGGTCATCTAGAATTTCTCCCTTAAATGTGTTTCATAAAGGTAATCTTGTTCTCGCATCCCCTTTCCTTAACCTGCCAGAGACTTTGCTATTTGGATCATCTTTCTCAAGTGTTTGGTGCTTCCTTCAATTTCCTAGGAGGAAAGATGAACATTTCAATAAAAATTCAGGTTCAGGATATTTTTTCTTTAATAAATTTGGGTGAGGTCTAGATACACTTCTCTCTCTTTTTAATATATTTATTGCCTATTTCTCCTCATTTTAGTGAATAAACATATTTATTACATTATGGCAAAAGAGAATTTTCAAAGTTTATTCTTCCATATTCTCCATTATTGGGAATAATTATCAATATTTATTAAATGTTAAGATTGGGAAAGGCCTAACAGATCATAAATTATAACATTTAATTTCCAGAGGAAGAAACTGAAACTCAGAGAACTTAACTGACATCTGAGATTGTTAATACAAAACACTTGATCCTCTAACTCCTAATCCAATGCTATTTCATTACCAAAAAAAAAAAAAAAATCTTCACTTTCAAAGGAGTATTTAATATCACTGTGGGAATTCTGGCACAGTATAGGCGAGTAGGGTAGCAATCTTTAAGGTAAGTGATACCTCAAGATTCTTCAGGGGTTTCCCTGGTGGTCCAGTGTCTAAGACTCCATGCTCACAAAGCAGGGGGCCCACGTTCAATCCCTGGTCAGGGAACCGAATCTCACATGCCACAACTAAAGATCCCACATGCCACAGTTAAGACCCAGAGCAGAGGAATAAATATTAAAAAAAAAAAAGATTCTTCAAACCACTTCATGCAAATCACACCTAGCTCCATCTTTGTGAAAGGCCTACCTGGGTACAACCACAACTGCTTACCTAACCCTGAGCCATGCCAAAAATAATAAAACAGTCAAAATCAATATTGTCAGTGATATATATGAATCGTGACTGCCTGTGGGTAAATGGCTAGAGACAAGGCTAACTTTTTATTTGACTGTAGTAACGCTTCCAAAGTATAAATCTATAGTCCTATAGTCCACAAATGATGCTACTATGCACAATACAAATCTACTTTCCTCATTCTTCCATTGGTGGCTATAGTTACTTCCCTTCATTTGTTCAGAAAAGAAATATACATTATTCATCCATGTGCCACTAAGCTCAGTGGTTGGTCCTGGAGTACAACTTTGAATAAGATAGATTTGATTCCTGAAATATTTGTTAGAAGGGAGAATTTCAGAATAAAAGAAAGCACATTAGGACAAAACCACTGGGGACTCAAGGGAGACTTCCGTAAAGGAGCAACATTAAGTGGAACCTTTGAAAGAATTAATAGGAGTTAACAAGCCATTGAGCAGGAGGAAAAGTATTTTGAGCAGATGAAACAGCATATGTAAGAGCCCAGAAACAAAAGGGAATGTGGTGTGGTAAAAGAACTACAAAAGATCAGAGCAACTGATACAGCTGAAGTGACAATGAACTGTCCACAGATTATGATTACCTAGGGGAATATTTTTTAAAGAGGAAAGAACCTAGATGGGCAACTGGACTCAATGCTGCTGATTTTGCTACATGAAGCCTTTTGATTGGCCTGTGCACAAACCTCGTGCTCCCTGGATTGCTGGGGTGCAGCCCATCCCTACTTCAATAATACCTGATGTAGAAGACTTGTCCTGACTCTGTCCCTTCTAACTCCTTTTGGTAATAGACCTTCCTCCTTGCTCCTTGCAGCAGGATCGTTCATCCTGTCCTCTTAGGTGGGTTTTCAGCCAACTGGATCAGGTCTGGCCACTTTGTACAGACTACAGAAGCCCATAGGAACAAACCACATCAGCGGCATACCAGGCTGCAGTTTGTGGGCTTCTCTTTTCTCTGCCAGACATTTCTCTCTAGCTCTCTTCTCCTGCCCAAGTAGTCACACAGATCAGATTAGCAGAGGTCTACATAAGGACCAGGATGTCAATCTTTGTTTCTTGCTGCTGCTGCTGCTAAGTCACTTCAGTCGTGTCCGACTCTGTGTGACCCCATAGACGGCAGCCCACCAGGCTCCCCCATCCCTGGGATTCTCCAGGCAAGAACACTGGAGTGGGTTGCCATTTCCTTCTCCAATGCATGAAAGAGAAAAGTGAAAGTGAAGTCGCTCAGTCTGTCCGACTGTTAGCGACCCCATGGACTGCAGCCCACCAGGCTACTCCGTCCATTGGATTTTCCAGGCAAGAGTACTGGGGTG
>SJYX01002256.1:143461-159782 GCA_006410675.1 Oreotragus oreotragus
CAAGAGTACTGGGGTGAGGTGCCATTGCCTTCCCCTTGTTTCTTGCAGGGACCATCAATTTCTACAAATAATTATTTTGAAGGTCTCTCATTTAACTTGGATGAGGATTACTTCCCTCCCCTCTCCTACGGTAAGAAAAGGATAACAAGAGCCTCAACTCTCTCCCCTCCCTAGATTAACAAATGACTCCGCTTCCACATATCTCCTCTGTCCCCACAGCCCTTTCTCTTCTCTAGTTTCCTGTGCCCCATCCCCCAAGTCTTCAGCTTATAAATTAGGAAAAGGGAACATGAGTTATGCATACATAAGCCATAGAAGTATAAGAAAAGGTCTGATTACAGAAATAAATTTCTTCCCTATCACCATTTCCCACTGTTCTATTACCAAAAAGAGAATTTATCAAACATACATTCTTAAATCCTGAAACTCTGAAGGAGGCAACACTTGACAATAAGCTGTTCCTTTAAAACCTCTTGCTTCAAGGACCACAGAGATCCATGCTCAACCATTTTAAAGCAATCTTGATTCCAGAAGATGTTGACCCCTGGAATTAGTTTCCTTTTTAACTGCCCTTCTTCTGCCCCCTCATTTGCCTCTGATGTTTCCTGACTTTGATCTGTCTTCAGGATTCCAATTCTGGTATCCACGCCATTCTGCTCCTAGTGTCTTTTGTCCTGACACCCTGTAATTGAACTTGGCTTAACCCTCCAACTCCTCTCCTGCCTCCAGGCTTCATGTTGATCTTCTCTTTCCCTGATCCTGGCCCCCAGCATATCTCTGGTTTATATTTTAGCCTTGTGGATTCCTAATATTAATCTTCATAATTAGGACACAAGAAACTCTCTGGAATTCCCAAAATCAAAGCATTCTGCATTGCTCATAACATTTAATTTTTTTAATAAAAATGAATGATTATAATAATACACAGCAAATCATTTTTCTGATAGAGATTTTTCTATTAAACTTTCACATGTTTTTTGGTAAAAAATAATAATAATAATAAACTCATGATTTGTTAATATTGCTTCCAAGGCACTTTCATCATGTCCAACTCTGTGTGACCTCATAGACGGCAGCCCACCAGCTCCCCTGTCCCTGGGATTCTCCATGCAAGAACACTAGAGTGGGTTGCCATTTCCTTCTCCAATGCATGAAAAGTGAAAGTGAAGTTACATAAAGCATTAATGACCCTATCAAATAGTCTTAACCTTTGTTCTCTGACAAATATTCCAGATATTGAAAAGTTGTTTTCATTTCGCTTTGTTCAGAATGCATTCAAAAACATTCAAGCTAGGTGTTTGGGCACAAATTGCTTTATATGAACAATTGAAAATATTTTGTCTGAAATGTCTGCTTGCTCTGAGTTTGGCTTTGCTATTGAAATTAATATTACTTTTGCTAATATAATTTTAGGTTGGTTTTTAATTGTCTTGAGTGTTGAATGCACTTCTTTGTATTTTTTCTGTCAAAGTACTTTCAAAAGACTGTTGTCTTCATTGAATATTCAAACACTGGAAAACTTCAGGCACATTATTGGGTAGTATTCAAATAAGGTAACATTTGAATCATGTAGCGAAATTAGCACTATGTACACATGAGTTTCAGTGAACTCCGGGAGTTGGTGATGGACAGGGAGGCCTGGCGTGCTACAATTCATGGGGTCGCAAAGAGTTGGACATGACTGAGTGACTAAACTGAACTAAACTGAACTGAGACTCATACTTCAAAATTTCCAATTTAAAAAGTTCTTTTCCTCCAAAACTTGTTATCCCAGCAAGCACACATAGAAATTGTATAAAATATACTCTGTGCACAAACTTATTAATATTTATTTGCAAAAACATGTTATGTCAGCGATAGAGCAACCAACATACACTTATACCTGGGCAACAACTGCAAGTAAGACTGATGAAATGGTGACCACTTCTCTCCTCCTTGTTCCAGATTAGTTTCTGGAGCCTTCGTTTCCATATCAGTATTTCCTGCTCTTGCAGTGGACTCCTTCAAACCAATAAGCTTCTTGATTATTAATATTTCATTCTCATGGAAAAGTTATAATGCTTTTTCTCATTTTCCTGTATTCCAAACTGATTTTTTCTGAGGATTTGTCCTGGCAAAGCCCATTAACAATTCCCAGGAAATAAAAATGGAATCTGGGTAATAAAATGAAGTCTAACCTTTTTTTCCCCTCTGTGCTTAGTCTAGCCACGTTTCCTCCTGGGGGCCACGTGAAGAGGTCTCACACCTGGTCCTTCACGGCAGAGTTCTTAGTGCCAAATGGCTGCTCCCATCACCTCAGCTCACTGGACATGTGCAGAGGCGCTGCTCATAACACCTTAATTCCAGATGATGGCAGTGGGCCACCAGCACTGTGATGTGGTGCCCAGCCAAGACTGGCACAACTGCACCTGCTCACACCAGTGAGCGCCCCACCCCGTTTCCTGCTGGCCAGAACCCTGAAACAGAGCCCAGGGAGAGCACCTATCTAGAGCAGGAGCTCCCACCTCTCCATCTTTGGTGAAAGAATCAAACTCTGTCTCCTTACTTTGCTTCTCAACTGAACTCTGTCTCCTTCTGTTGGCATGAGTGACACTGGGCGGCAGGACCTTTGTTGGGGGTCCAACTGGAAAGGGTCTGTAACAGATTCACGATTTTGAGAAACATAAATTTCCTGAGACCTGTTGGAAAGGAATTCCTTCATGGAAATCAGGTCTCATTATGGGCCCATGCATGTCAAGATTTAAACGATAAAATAAAATATAGAGGTTTGTTTTCTAATGAATAGAATTCACTATGTGGAAAAATAATACAGTTTTGGACATGAAAACATATTTCTTCCAAACTGTTTCATGTCATGGGATACAGAGAAAGAGATCATATTTGCAGTACACACTGAGGTACCCTTGTGGCTCAGCTGGCAAAGAATCCGCCTGCAGTGCAGGAGACCTTGGTTCAATCCCTAGGTTGGGAAGATTCCCTAGAGAAAGGAAAGGCTACCCACTCCAGTATTCCGGCCTGGAGAACTCTATGGACTGTATAGTCCATGGGGTTGCAGAGTCGGACATGACTGAGCAACTTTCACTTTCACTTTGTTCTGAGGTACCAGAGAAAGCTGCCCTCTGGCATCTGCCACTGCAAGGACAACCAGCCTTCCTGGGGACTGAGATCAAAATCTTAGCACACCAGTCAGCCCCCTCTGCCTTGTGACCTAGATGTTTGCCTTTGGGAGCATGGGGAGTACAAGACACTGACAGGCCCCAGCGACCAGACTAAAATAGGCAGGACCCACAGTTCAAAACCAAGCTCTGGCCCTGAGAAAGGAATCAACAGCATAGGAAAAGGGAAAGGCAGTAATTTTGCAAGGAGTGATTCTGATGGAGAAGCAAATGGCAACCCACTCCAGTACTCTTGCCTGGAAAATCCCATGGACAGAGAGGCCTCGTAGGCTGCAGTCCATGGGGTCACGAAGAGTCGGACACAACTGAGCGACTTCACTTTCACTTTTCACTCTCATACATTGGAGAAGGAAATGGCAACCCACTCCAGCATTCTTGCCTGGAGAATCCCAGGGACAGAGGAGCCTGGTGGGCTGCCTTCTATGGGGTTGCACAGAGTCAGACACGACTGAAGTGACTTAGCAGCAGCAGCAGCAGCAGCAGCAGTGCTTCTGATGTGAACTAGCCTCCTGCTTACTCATCCAAATGTATACTACTCAGGTGTTAATGAATTGCAAAGGTTTTGGTTTGGTTAGGTTTGGCTTTTTCCTTTTTTTTTTTTTTTTGCATGTAAACTCATTATACTGTTAACAATTTATATTGGTCACACCTGACAAACTGACCAACTGATGTTGGTCAGACTTAACTGCCAGGGGGAATCCTTGAGAAATACAAGATGTCCTGTACCCTGGGGTTACAAAAAGAGTATCTGCAGGATTGCATAAGAAGGGGAAGAACTGACCTACGAATTCTTTTCTCTTGACTCTGTTCTGACACTTAAACGTGCGGGAGTCCAAACTGATTTCACTCCATTCCTGGGAACCTGAAGCTAGAAAACAGTTCCCTTGGGGTAATCACAGATTTCTGTTTGCCCGTGAATTGCCTTAACTAACTGGTCAGGTCAGTTCTTTGGCAGCACACACAGAGGCTGTTTCATACCCCAAGGTGTGCTTTGTGGAACTGAGGTACCAGGAGCCCATAGCTATTCCTCAGGAGATACCCTGCTAGCAGAAAAAATTGGCACCAACTTACACTCATAAGGAAAATCATTAGAGCTAAGTTCATATTTTTCTAACTAGTGGTTCTCAGCTCTGGCTGCACATTAGAATTCCTGAGGAGTTTTAATGCTGATGCCTGGGTCCCCTTATCCTCCAACTTCTCAGAGATTGATTTAATTAGTTTGGGGTGACACCAAGACATCACAATTCTTTCAAAGCCCTCTAAGTGATTCTATTATATTAATGCAGCCAAGATTAAGAACTGCCACACTGATAGGGTCTTTACAAAGTGATGCTAGTCTTTCCTATTACCCAGGCAACTCTATATACAACAAAAATATTTCACTTCTTATTTGGTTCGCACCAATGCATTTAAAAGAAACACTACTATTACTCTCACAGGGCTTCCCTCATAGCTCACTTGGTAAAGAATCCACCTGCAGTGCAGGAGACCCCAGTTTGATTCCCGGGTCAGGAAGATCCACTGGAGAAGGGATAGGCTACCACTCCAGTATTCTTGGGCTTCCCTTGTGGCTCAGCTGGTAAAGAACCTGCCTCCATTGTGGGAGACCTGGGTTCGATCCCTGGGTTGGGAAGATCCCCTGGAGAAGGGAAAGGCTACCCACTCCAGTATTCTGGCCTGGAGAATTCCGTGGACCATATAGTCCATGGGGTCACAAAGAGTCAGACACAACTGAGTGACTTTCACTTCACTTCACTTAATATATGTCAATGTATCACACAGTTACATAAAGATGCATTTAATCAGTGGCAAATTGGAGTCAGCAATAGGTTCTAAAATAAGAGATGTTTAGATTAGATGTTAGAATTTCTGGCCAACAAATTTTCTAAGATGTTGAAACGCCTTAGAGAAGAGCCTTAGAAAACATCTAAGAAAAGATATAAAGACATCTTTACAAAAAGAGCCCATGGGAACTCTCTCCAAATTGTAGAAAAAAGGCTATGGACAACTTTTTTGGATCAAGATTTGGGAGAAGGTCCACCTGAAGAACAAAGACATGAAGAGCTCGAACACACAGCACTTCCCAAAAGGATCTGGCCATGGAAGATTCCTTTCCCCCAGAATATCCCAAAGCTGATCTGTGTATATTCAGAGAAAGGTGTCAAGTCTATAATGTGATTAAATGTCCAGACATCTTTACTTCTTCACTTAAGAAGCCTTCCCCCTTTCAACAGCAGAGCCCCCAAAGCCATGTGTTACACCAGTAACTGTTTAACCATTAAACTTAGAATAACTAGTGCAATTTTGCACAAAATCAGACCTCATCTCACACAGATTCAAGTAAGAGCAGTTGACACACGTTTAAGAAAAACTTATAGAAGGAAACATAAAATTGAGAAAGTATAGACATCACTTTTCTGCCTCCACATTTAAGGGACAAAAGTCTAGGGGCATGTTAAGCATGAAAAGAAAGATGCTAGAAAGGTCAAGGTAGATATAAGAGCTAAGAACTTTAGGGAAGATATGTACAAAAGTTCTGAAATGATATTACAGGCTTGAAGAATAAGGGACATAATTTCATTCCAGAATTAGGCTGATAGTACTTAAGAGGTAGTTCTGGTTTTATATATTCATTGGGAGAAGAAAAAACTTTTAATGACATGTTTAAGGAGAACTCAGGTTTACACAAAAGATTTGTTGAGAGAAAGAGTCTCCTAAAGGTAAGTGCTGTGGGGTTAAGGTCAACCTGTAGATACTTTGTATAACGGCATGGCCAGCAAAAGTAGAATAAGAACTTGAGGGGGTACCGAAGGTTAATATTTAGTGTAAAAAAATTGGATAATTTTTTGGATACCAGGTATAGTCTGTAAAGATGATGAGGGAAGACAGAAGCAGGCAGTCAGTCTAGGGCCTTAAGTTGTGGCCAGAGGGGGAATAGGGAAGATAAGGCTGAAATATACTCAAGTCTCAGACTCAACAGTCCTCACCCTCTTCAGTAACCAAAGTACCAAGAGCAGTCTCAGGTTTGATGTACAGTAGTACCTTGGAGTTGCAAGGAAAGATAGAAAACTTATGAAAATTGGGAAGATTCTGCTACAAATATGAATAAACTTTGGTGCTAAAAAGAATAATCATTATTGATTGAAATAACTGAATTATTTTACATCAAGGATGATAATTCTCGTTAATCTGGCCCACTAGTATCTGTATCACACAGTCAAGCTACTAATACCCTTTCCTGGTATACAAAATTATGAAAGGCAAAAATTCAAGATATTTGAACTTGTTAATACAATTTTCCTCAATTACAGGAAATATCTGTAGAGTCAAATGGAAATTGGACATCATCATGTATCAGCTCTATTTCTGAAGCTGAAAAAGCCACTAAAATTTGGATTTCTTAAGGTCCTAACCTATAAACTTGTAATAATAGCATAAGCTTCCCTCTTACATTGCCTGGAGGAGTGAAAATTAATGGGTTAAGTCTACAGAGCTCTATAAGGTTTCTTAAAATAATTAATAACATTTAAAACATCACAGATAGACCTAGAGATTATCATAGTAAGTAAAGCAAGTCATACAAAGAGCAGTATTATATGATATCACCTACATGTGGAATCTTTAAAGCAATAAAAGTGAGCTTACAAAACAGAAACAGTTTCACAGACATAGAAAGACTCTTATAGTTATGAAAGCGGAAATAGGAGGGGAGGGATAATTAGAAGTTTGAGGTTAACAGATACACACACCACTATATATAAAAAGATACACAATAAGAATTAACCATATAGCACAAGGAACTATAGTCAATATGTTGTAATAAGCTACAACGGAAAATAATCTGAAAATATACTTATATGTACGTGTGTGTGTATATATATATATAACCAAATCACTTTGCTGACTTTGCTGTGTGCCTGAAATTAAAACAATATTGTAAATCAACTATAGTTTAATAAAAAAAAGTAAAGCATCACCAAAGCTTAAGAGCAATATGCAATGATTCTTTTCTCTTAAACTAAAAACAAATTTCCACAAAATATATACAAACATCATCAGTTCAGTCACTCAGTCGTGTCCGACTCTTTGCAAACCCATGAATCACAGCACGCCAGGCCTCCCAGTTCATCACCAACTCCCGGAGTTCTCTTAGACTCACATCCATCGCGTCCGTGATGCCATCCAGCCATCTCATCCTCGGTCGTCCCCTTCTCCTCCTGCCCCCAATCCCTCCCAGCGTCAGAGTCTTTTCCAATGAGTCAACTCTTCACATGAGGTGGCCAAAGTACTGGAGTTTCAGCTTTAGCATCATTCCTTCCAAAGAAATCCCAGGGTTGATCTCCTTCAGAATGGACTGGCTGTATCCCCTTGCAGTTCAAGGGACTCTCAAGAGTCTTCTCCAACACCACAGTTCAAAAGCATCAATTCTTCAGCACTCAGCCTTCTTCACAGTCCAACTCTCACATCCATACATGACCACTGGAAAAGCCATAGCCTTGACTAGACGGACCTTAGTCGGCAAGCAATATACATAAACATATATACATAACTTTTCCTTTGGTAAGATAGCAAGAAGAGGAAGAGGAAAGATAGCATTCCTCCCAGAAACTCCTCTCCAAAGTTGAGCAATGGGGATGGTTAGTTCAGTTATGGAAGTTTTAATTAAAATGAGATATCTTGATATTATAATCACCACCCTATCAATCTATCTGAAAAGATGTAGAACTCTCAAACCCAGAAGTTCAGAGGCTATGGGTCTTTTTGCTCTTCTAGTTCAAACTTAACTTGACAAATAGAAAGTATAAGGATCCTACAGATGACCCAAGGTCACAGTAAATGGGAGAAATCAGTTTAATCCAATCCTCTTTCTCTTTCCACAAATAACCTTCTCATAGCTCTGAGATCACTATAATAATAAAAATGAAAAATGATTATCAAAACACAGATGACACCACCCTTATGGCAGAAAATGAAAAACTAAAGAGCCTGGAATATTAGGGCCATGAATCAAGGCAAATTGGAAGTGTTCAAACAGGAGATGGCAAGAGTGAACGTTGACATTCTAGGAATCAGTGAACTAAAATGGACTGGAATGGGTGAATTTAACTCAGATGACCATTGTGTCTACTACTGCGGGCAGGAATCCCTTAGAAGAAATGGAGTAGCCATCATGGTCAACAAAAGAGTCTGAAATTCAGTACTTGGATGCAGTCTCAAATGCGACAGAATGATCTCTGTTCGTTTCTAAGGCAAATCATTCAATATCACAGTAATCCAAGTCTAAGCCCCAACCAGTAACACTGAAGAAGTTGAAGTTGAATGGTTTTATGAAGACCTACAAGACCTTTTAGAACTAAAACCCAAAAAAGATGTCCTTTTCATTATAGGGGACTGGAATGCAAAAGTAGGAAGTCCCCATTACCTGGGGTAATGGGCAAATTTGGCCTTGGAATGCAGAATGAAGCAGGGCAAAGACTAATAGAGTTTTGCCAAGAGAATGCACTGGTCATAGCAAACACCCACTTACAACAACACAAGAGAAGATTCTAAACATGGACATCACCAGGTGGTAAACACCAATATCAGATTGATTATATTCTTTGCAGCCAAAGATGAAGAAGCTCTATACAGTCAGCAAAAACAAGACCAGGAGCTGACTGTGGCTCAGATCATGAACTCCTTATTGCCAAATTCAGACTTATATTGAAGAAAGTAGGGAAAACTACTAGACCATTCAGGTATGATCTAAATCAAATCCTTTATGATTATGCAGTGGAAATGAGATATAGATTTAAGAGACTAGATCTGATAGATAGAAGGCCTGATGAACAATGGACTGAGGTTCGTGACACTGTACAGGAGACAGGGATCAAGACCGTCCCCATGGAAAAGAAATGCAAAAAACCAAAATGGCTGTCTGGGGAGGGCTTACAAATAGCAGTGAAAAGAAGAGAAGTGAAAAGCAAAGGAGAAAAGGAAAGATATAAGCATCAGAATGCAGAGTTCCAAAGAATAGCAAGAAGAGATAAGAAAGTCTTCTTCAGCAATCAATGCAAAGAGATAGAGGAAAACAACAGAATGGGAAAGACTAAATATCTCTTCAAGAAAATTAGAGATAACAAGGAAACATTTCATGCAAAGATGGGCTCGATAAAGGACAGAAATGGACCTAACAGAAGCAGAAGATATTAAGACGACGTGGCAAGAATACACAGAAGAACTATACAAAAAAGATCTTCACGACCAAGATAATCATGATGATGTGATCACTCACCTCAAGCCAGACATCCTGGAATGTGAAATCAAGTGGGCCTTAGAAAGCATCCTTATGAACCAAGCTAGTGGAGGTGATGGAATCCCAGTTGAGCTATTTCAAATCCTAAAAGATGATGCTGTGAAAGTGCTGCACTCAATATGCCAGCAAATTTGGAAAACTCAGCAGTGGCCGCAGGACTGGAAAAGGTCAGTTTTCATTCCAATCCCAAAGAAAGGCAATGCCAAAGAATGCTCAAACTACCTCACGGTTGCACTCATCTCACACGCTAGTAAAGTAATGCTCAAAATTCTCCAAGCCAGGCTTCAGCAATATGTGAACCGTGAACTCCCTGATGTTCAAGCTGGTTTTAGAACAGGCAGAGGAACCAGAGATCAAATTGCCAACATCCGCTGGATCTGGGAAAAAGCAAGAGAGTTCCAGAAAAACATCTATTTCTGCTTTATTGACTATGCCAAAGCCTTTGACCTGTCTCTTATACACATCTAGATGTGTATAAGAGANGATTTCTTTGGAGGGAATGATGCTGAAGCTGAAACTCCAGTACTTTGGCCACCTCATGCGAAGAGCTGACTCATTGGAAAAGACTCTGATGCAAAGAGGGATTGGGGGCAGGAGGAGAAGGGGACGACAGAGGATGAGATGGCTGGATGGCATCAACTCGATGGAGTGAGTTTTTGTGAACTCTGGGAGTTGGCGATGGACAAGGAGGCCTGGCATGCTGCAATTCATGGGGTTGCAAAGAGTCGGACATGACTGAGTGACTGAACTGAACTGGACTGAATATCATGGCATCTGGTCCCATCAAGTCATGACAAATAGATGGGGAAACAATGAAAACAGTGACAGACTTTATTTTCTTGGACTCCAAAATCACTGCAGAAAGTGACTGCAGCCATGAAATTAAAAGATACTTGTTCCTTGGAAGAAAAGCTATGACGAACCTAGACAGTGTATTAAAAAGCAGAGACATTACTTTGCCAACAAAGTTCTGTCTAGTCAAAGCTATGATTTTTCCAGTAGTTGTGTATGGATGTGAGAGTTGGACCATAAAGAAAGCTGAGTACCAAAGAATTGATGCTTTTGAACTGTGGTGTTGGAGAAGACTCCCGAGAGTCCCTTGGACTGCAAGGTAATCAAACCAGTCAATCCTAAAGGAAATCAGTCCTGAATATTCATTGGAAGGACTGATGCTGAAGCTGAAACTCCAGTTCTTTGGCCACCTGATGCAAGGAACAGACTCCTTGGGAAAGACTCTGATGCTGGGAAAGATTGAAGGCAGAAGGAGAAGGGGATGACAGAGGATGAGACGTGGGATGGCATCACCAACTTGATGGACATGAATTCGAGCAAGCTCTGGGAGTTGGTGATGGACAGGTAAGTCTGGCGTGCTGCAGTCCATGGCGTTGTAGAGTCATGTTAGAGTAAATTAAACCCCTGTTGTAAATCCCTCATTGCAAATTTCTTTCACAAACATTTGCCTGAAAAACTGTGCTAGAGAAAAGTTATATTAGGAGACTAGAGATGCATTGGCATCACACTTATATATGATATTATTTTAAAAGGTGCCTTTTTTTTTTTTTACTTTATTTTACTTTACAATACTGTATTGGTCTTGGCATACATTGACATGAATCTACCATGGATGTACATGAGCTCCCAAACATGAACCCCCCCTCCCAACCCACATCATCTCTCCGGATCATCCCCAGGAACCAGCCCCAAACATCCTGCATCCTGCANCTTATATATGATATTATTTTAAAAGGTGCCTTTTTTTTTTTTTACTTTATTTTACTTTACAATACTGTATTGGTCTTGGCATACATTGACATGAATCTACCATGGATGTACATGAGCTCCCAAACATGAACCCCCCCTCCCAACCCACATCATCTCTCCGGATCATCCCCAGGAACCAGCCCCAAACATCCTGCATCCTGCATCGAACATAGACTGGCGATTCGTTTCTTACATGATAGTATACATGTTTCAATGCCATTCTCCCAAATCATCCCACCCTTCCCTCTCCCTCAGAGTCCAAAAGTCTGCTCTACACATCTGTGTCTCTTTTGCTGTCTCTCATACAGGGTCATCATTACCGTCTTTCTAAATTCCATATGTATGTGTTAGTATACTGTATTGGTGTTTTTCTTTCTGGCTTACTTCACTCTGTATAATCGGCTCCAGTTTCACCCATCTCATTAGAACTGATTCAAATGTATTCTTTTTAATGGCTGAGTAATACTCCATTGTGTATATGTATCACAGCTTTCTTATCCATTCACCTGCTGATGGACATCTAATGCTGGAGAGTGTGTGGAGAAAAGGGAACCCTCTTACACTGTTGGTGGGAATGCAAACTAGTACAGCCACTATGGAGAACAGTGTGGAGATTCCTTAAAAAACTGTAAATAGACCTGCCTTATGACCCAGCAATTCCACTGCTGGGCATACACACCGAGGAAACCAGAATAGAAAGAGACACATGTACCCCAATGTTCATCGCAGCACAGTTTATAATAGCCAAGACATGGAAACAACCTAGATGTCCATCAGCAGATGAGTGGATAAAAGGTGCCCTTTAATTTTATTTTGTCAATCATTAATTCTTACAGCACTTTTTAATCTAAGGGGTGAAACTCTTCAATATTGTATCTTTCGGTCTTATGACACCACACATCAGTATCATGCTCCCATTTCTTTGAAATAATACGCTTATTCAGCTTTCATGCACTAAATCCAGAAAGTGCTTTTCACAAATAGGTAATAAACATAATCTTTGAAACAACTATTATTACTGAACATTTGTATTCAGCGAGTTCTCCAAGAAGCAGACACCAAGAGGCAAGGATTTTATTAGGAGAAACATCTGTGGAGAATATGAGGAGGGAGCCAGGAAAGGCTGGGAGAGCCTTCAGACCACAATATAAGTAAAAGAGAAGGAAGCAAGGGAGAGTCCTAGACTGCCCTGCAGAGTAAGGAAGCCTCAGCCAGGACAAGGCCATCAAGCCTTGTCCTTGAGCCAAAGTGACCATTCTGAGAAGAACCCCTGTCTTCCAGGAATGAACCTTCATGACTTTTCCCAGTCACCTGCTAGGAGCAGCCTACACAAGCCTTGGTTGCCAGTATTTTGGTAGATTTCAGATCACAGAAATTGATGTTCTTGGTCGGTCATGCTCCCTGAGGCTGGAGGTCTGAAAGTCACCTACCCAAAGCCAATATAGCACCCATCATGCACCAGGCCTCAGATCTAGTAGTTTATGCACATACCTTTCTGCGTCAGAGCAACCTTGTAAGGCTGTATTATCATCCCATCTTCACCCATGAAGAAATTAATATTCAGCATGGATGTGAGAGTTGGACTGTGAAGAAGGCTGAGCACCGAAGAATTGATACTTTTGAACTGTGGTGTTGGAGAAGACTCTTGAGAGTCCCTTGGACTGCAAGGAGATCCAACCAGTCCATTCTGAAGGAGATCAACCCTGGGATTTCTTTGGAAGGAATGATGCTAAAGCTGAAACTCCAGTACTTTGGCCACCTCATGCGAAGAGTTGACTCTTTGGAAAAGACTTTGATGCTGGGAGGGATTGGGGGCAGGAGAAGAAGGGGACGACCGAGGATGAGATGGCTGGATGGCACCACGGATTCAATGGACATGAGTCTGAGTGAACTCCGGGAGCTGGTGATGAACAGGGAGGCCTGGCGTGCTATGATTCATGGGGTTGCAAAGAGTCAGACACGACTGAGCGACTGAACTGAACTGAACTGAACTGAAGTCTCACTGACTTTGTTCGTAAATGAAAGTTAGTATGGAGTGGAACTAGAATTCAACTTCAGGTCTATGTGGATCCAAAGCTTATGTATTTACCCAGTGAATGAATTAATGTGTAAATAAATGAAGGAGAGTAGTCTTGATGTATAGGAGGCTTAAAGATTTCAAACTTACGCACTAAAAGGTAACCTGAGTAAAGAGTCACTCAGCTAGTAGGTACTAAAAAACAGATTTGAAAATGTGAATTTCCTATCTGAATTTTCCCTCTACTAGGTTCTACTGTTTTTGTGTAGAGTTTTTATTATACCTGTGTGTGAGTATGTGCTCAGTGGTGTCCAACTCTCTGCGACCATGGACTATAACTCACCAGGTTCCTCTGTCCTTGGGATTTCCCAGGCAAGAATACTGGAGTGGGTTGTCATTTCCTTCTCCAGGGGATCTTCTCAACTGAGGTATCAAACCCACATCTCTTGTGTCTTCTGCATTAACAGGTAGATTCTTTAACATTGCACCACCTAGGAAGTCCTTTTTTATTATACCTGTATATACATATTTTATGAGCAAAAGTGAAGATCTACCTCACTGGAAGCTCAATATGTTAATGGTTTCAGTCTTACTTATAAAACTGAATCATTAAAATTATATGCAAATTCACCTGTGTACTTCAGGAGAGGAAGAGTTCCTCACACTACGACCTTTATTTGTTCAGCTCCATGGAAATGATTTCATTCCATTATCCACACAAAATTTACATAAAACAAAGAAGGGGAAAGGTAAGAGATGCGAAGCATCACAACCTGAAAGGAAAGCAATAGGGCAACACTCATTACTGAGAAGTGGAGGGGAACCCAGGGGTTTTTCCCAAACCTGTGCTATGAAAGACCTATCCATTTGTAATTGTGACTACAGTGAACCTTGCTGAATATTAATTTCTTCATGGGTGAAGATGGGATGATTATACAACCTTACAAGGTTGCTGTGACGCAGAAAGGTATGTGCATAAACTACTTGAAAAAAATGAAAAATCCACACTGCTCCATTCAGCAACAGGCATCTGGACAATTCAGGTCTCCTTGGTCAAGTCGCAAACCTGTTTACACAAAAACAAGCTCTGTTGAACTGCAAAATAATAATAACAATAACAATGATACACACACACACACACACAGAAAAAAAACCATATCATCTAACTGTTACTTAATCCACCAAAGGAAAATTTAATCTAAATCCTCAATCCTGCTACTGCATAAAATACTGTAACTGAAGGAAGTCATGGAATATTGCTTGAAGTATATAGTTACTTGCTTCAATTGTTCACTTCCTTGAGCCATAGGAATCTGGCCATCCCACAAATTGACTGCCAGCCGTGTGCTCAGGAAGGTAAGCCTAGTTTGCCACCCCCAATACTTGACTGTTCCACAAATACTGATTGTGTAATACCCTCTCTTTTAAAAGAAGTGGTTCTTTGAATATTTTTTTTCCATGGAGTTTACTGTTCTGAAGCATGAATGAGTTCTATGCCTCTGTCAGAACAAGAAAAATGGTTCTTGCAGTGGAAAAATAAAGAGCACGTACACTGACCTTGAGAATGTTTGCTCTGTGTGTGTATTCCACTTGAAGCAAAATGGTCCTGGGTTTGGGTATCACTGAGTTGAGAAACACAGGCACTCTGTGCCCTTAGAGTAAAGCTGATTTAACGCTGACACTTCCCTATTTGCCAAGCCAGGGCTGTTACATAAATCACACACTCTATATAAAGGGGAAGGGGGAAAAACTGCTTTGTCCAGTTTTTCTGCCTCGGGGCTGAATCAGATACACCTCTGCTTCAACAGTAAACCTCTCCCAGGATGTGAACTCCTGGCTGTGACATCAGTAACCTTGTCTGGGACAAGTACATTTTCAAAGAGTGACGGCTCGAGGCAAATATTCCAACCCATTGACCAAAAAGCATAGTGAATTAGCTACTTCATGGAAATTGGTTTAGAAAAGGCTTCCTTTCCTGGTCGTATTTCTAGTTTGTCTGGTTAGGAAATTTAGTGGAAAGGGAGGACAACACCTGTTGAAGTAACAGTGATTGTTGTCTTTTCTAAGCAACCTCCATAGGCACTTGTTTTCTAAATAAACAAGAAGTAAAGGCTGTATGTGTCTATAAACATTTTCTAGCTTTTGAATTAGCAGATTATTAAATGCCAATATGGCAGTTATCAAAACCATAATTTATTCTAACTAGCAGAAAAATTAGCTGACTGTAATCTATGACTTTCTCTTGTTAATTCTCCTGGGGAAAAAATAATCTCAGCTATAGTTTTCATTTTGCATGAAGACAACCATCCCACTAGAGCAAAGGATATTCTGCTTTTATACTTAAATTCAAATAGTTACTATAGCAATAAAATACAGCTGTGATTGAGGACAAATAATAAGAAAACTTGCCACCTACACTGATAAACAGTGAAGATTTCTACCAAACTGACATCAGTTGCAAATGAAACTATAACCAGAGGTTGCATTAAGTATTTCAAAGCAGAATTATGATAAATATGGCACATAAATGAAGAGAGCAAATATTTCTAGTCAACTCATTTTGTTTTCCTGATTTCATGGTGGATCAGTTAATCTCCTAAGGACACATAAGAAGTATTATTCTCTCCCACTCCAGCAAGAAAGGACAACTTTGATGCCAAGCTAAAGGGTTTTCAATTACACTCATTGTGTAACAAAGATCCATCAGGACTTTTAATGTGAAACAATAGTTTAGGGATCTAATTTGATTAGAGTAAAAAATTAAATTAGAAGAAAAAGAATAGGTAGAAGGTAGAAAGATTATTTAGCAAACTAGTAAAACAGTTCCAATTTTAATTAACAATGCACCAAGAGTTGAAGAAGATGATGGGAGAGAGGCAGTGAAACTGTTGCCAGTCTAGGTTCGATGCAGGATACAGGATGCTTGGGGCTGATGCACTGGGATGACCCAGAGAGATGGTATAGGGAGGGAGGTGGGAGAAGAGTTCAAGATTGGTAACACGTGTACACCCGTGGCAGACTCATGTTGAAGTATGGCAAAACCAATACAGTATTGTAAAGTTAAAAAAAAAT